>JARBWK010003517.1:0-12221 GCA_030556195.1 Anolis apletophallus | reverse complement strand
GGGGCAGTGGTCCATTCGTGGAATCCTGGGAGAGGAGTTGGGAGAGAGGGGCCTCTTCCTCCTCCTCCTGCCCCCCCGCCCAAGCCCATTCCTCCGGCCAGAGGGGCTTCCAGGCCCGAGAACCAGAACTCAGGGGGAGAGAGGCCTCTCTCTCTCTCTCTCTCTGAAGGGAAGGGGTGTGTGTGAATAATCCTTTGCTGGGAGGTGTGAGCTGGCCCCGGTTGTTCCCTGCCTGGACTCCCCCTGTGTGTTGACTGCTGCCCTTTGCTTGCTCTCCTGACTTGGGAGGGCTTTGAAACAGGTTCGTGGTTCCCTCCTTTCTCTTGAAAGCCAGCACCTCCCTCCCAACAAAGGATTCCCCCCGTCAGGCAGCAACCAGCCAGGCTTTGAAGCTGCAAGGGCATTCAATACTAATCAAGGTGGCCCATGACCACACCCCCCCCCCCCCGGCCTCCAACAGGCAAGAGCGCTTTCTTTCTTCCTTCCTCCGCCCTGGGCCTCATTCCACAGACAGAGGCCAAGGCCAAGGTTCTCCCCCGACTGGAAGTCCACTCGTGCCCGGCTCGGAGACTCTGGCGCTCACCCTCATTTCTAAGCCCAAGAGCCAGCATTGTCCATAGTCGCCTCGAAGGTCATGTTGAAGGAGAATTGTTGATTTGCAGAAGAAACGCCAGGAGAAAGTGCTACTTAGCATAGGCTCAGAATAAGCGGAGGCAGCTTGCCAGCAGCAGCAGCACAAGAAATAGCCAGTGATTGGTTCAGGAGACATCGCACGTGTTAGCCTGGCTGGACCGTGGGAATGCTTATCAGAAAAGTAACAGAATAAGGACAAGCTGCGCACATAGACAAAGCTTTAATAACTGGCCAAGAAAATAAACTGCGCAATGTCTGTTAGCCAATGGATTATTAGATTACCTAATGCATTGTTGATTGGTTGGTGTCAGATCAGCTTATAGATGTTAGCCAGTGAAATGAGATGAAGGAGGCAGGTCTCAAAATTGCCTCCATTGCTGTATAAAATCTGACTGCTAGAAGAGAGCAGTGTGCTGTTCTGGCAACTTGTTTTGCTCTAAGGCAGACCCCTCAGCGGTTGTAATCAATAAACTGGATTTCCTGGATCGTAACCAAGTTGTCACGCCTCCTCCGTTCAAGAGCTCGCACGGGAACGCAGCCTGAGTCAAAAGGGTATTGCTAGGGAGTTTTGGGCTTCCAAATTCTGCTACATATCTTTGGTGACGCCCGACGTGATGTAAAATGCCATCTAAAAGAGGGTGTGATCCTGTTGCCAGGACGGTTCCAGCTCGGCAGTGGGACTCTGGGACGTGTGGCTGAGAGGGCCCTATCTATGACCAGCTGCTTGTCTCGTCCCAGAGCAACGCCTGTCGACCCGTGGGACCGCAACTGCGAGAGGTTACCAGTGAAACCAGTGCCAGGGAAAGTCGCGCGCATAGAAGTCCGGGGGCGCAGGAAGACCCAGCGTCTAGTGAGAAATCCGGCAAGTATAGTGTTTAACTGAACTGAACTGAACTTTATTATTTATGAGTCGCCCTCCACGTTTGTGCTCCGGGCGACTTACACAACTAGCGATTAAAATATTAAAAATATTAAAATTTTAAATGGTTAAAATACTAGAATATCAGACTCAGTGAATTCCGAGTCGCTGGTTCCGTGTTATGCGTAGGCTTTCCTGAATAGCCATGTCTTAAGTGCCGCCAAGAACTGGGGCAGGTCGAGGGAGCCTCTTTGGTCTGGCGGCAGAGAGTTCCACAGGGCGGGGGCCACAACAGAGAAGGATCTCTGTCTCGTGGACTCCAAGTGAGCCTCTCTCGGACCCGGGACACAGAGGAGGTTCTCGTTTGCTGGCCGTGGTGCTCTTGGGTGGGCAGGTAGGGTCAAGTGGTCTTTTAAGTATGAAGGGCCCCGGCCCCGCAGGGCCTTGAAAGTCAAGGTCAGGGTCTTATAGAGGACTCTGTATTCGACCGGCAGCCAGTGCAAACGCTGCAGGGATGGTGTGATGTGGCATCTCATTGGTGTTTTTGTGAGGAGCCTGGCGGCAGCATTCTACACAATCTGGATCTTGCGGGTTAATGACCGAGGCAGACCCACATATAAGGCGTTGCAGTAATCCAGCCTTGATGTAACTGTGGCGTGGATTACTGTAGCTAACGCCTCCGTTGGAAGGTAGGGCGCCAGTTGCCTCGCTTGGAGTAGGTGGAAGAAGGCCCTTTTGCTCGTGGAGGCAATCTGGGCCTCCATCGACATCTTAGAGTCCAGGATGACACCGAGGCTCTTCACCGAGGGGGGTGGGGTCAGCGGTTCCCCTTGAAGTGGGGCAATGAGTAGACTGGTTCTAATGGACGGCCCGTCCATAATATCTCCGTCTTTGCTGGGTTTATTTTCAGTTTATGGGCCCGAGCCATCTCGTCACTGCTTCTAGGCATTGGGTGAAATTTTCCGGCACCGAGGTTACTCCGGGTTCCAACTTTAAGAGGAGC
This sequence comes from Anolis apletophallus, assembly GCA_030556195.1. Classification (NCBI taxonomy): domain Eukaryota; kingdom Metazoa; phylum Chordata; class Lepidosauria; order Squamata; family Anolidae; genus Anolis; species Anolis apletophallus. Next base: position 9,726 of record JARBWK010003517.1, on the reverse strand, counting down.
TGAGTGTCGTCGGCATACTGGTAGCATCCTAGTCCAAAGCTCCGGACTAGACCAGCGAGAGGCCGGACATAGATGTTGAACAGCATTGGTGATAGTATGGCACCTTGGGGTACTCCGCATTCAAGGAAAGATTTCCCAGATGTTTGGCCCAGCCATTCTACTCGCTGGCTACGTCCCACGCAGGAACGAGTTGAACCAGGTTAGGGCTGATCCTTGGATCCCTATGGCGGCAACTTGTTGTATCAGTAGATCGTGGTCTACTGTGTCAAATGCGGCGGTGAGATCCAGCAGCACCAGAACTACTGAGCCTCCCTTGTCTAGTTGACGGCGGATGTCATCCGAGATGGCCACTAGGACGGTCTCGGTCCCGTGCCGGGCGGAAACCTGATTGAAAAGGGTCCAGGCCATCTGAGTCCTCAAGGAAGTTTTGGAGCTGAGTCCCTACCGCACGTTCAATCAGCTTACTGAGGAACGGGAGGTTTGAGACCGGGCGGTAGTTAGCTGGTGTCGCAGGGTCCAAGCTGGGTTTTTTTCAGGAGGGGGCGGACCATGGCTTCTTTTAGAGCGTCCAGGAAGACTCCCTGCTCCAGGGAGTTGTTTATTATGTGCATCAGAGGAACCAGAAGCTCCTCTGAGCAGTCCTTAACCAGATGGGAAGGGCAAGGGTCCGTGGAGCAGGTAGTTGTCCATGCTGCGGAGAGGATTTTGTTAACTGCCTCCAGATCCAGCGTATTGAAGCGGTCAAGTATCTGGTTGGTTGGAGTATGTATTTCTTCTTCACTCTCACTCATGGCCTTGGACATAGATGATAGGTCTTGCCGGAGAGCGGTGATCTTCTCTATGAAGAATTTCTGGAATTCCTCTGCTGAGACGGCTGGAGTGTCCATGGTTCTTGGTTGTGGGTTTGTACTGACCAAGCTTCAGACAATCCTGAAGATCTGGGCTGGGCGTGACCTCGCAGCTGTTATTTGGGAGGTGTTGTAAGCTTTCTTGGCCTCTTTTGTAGCCAGCTCGTATGTCTTGCGAATGTTTCTGAAGGCTAATCTCAATGCCTGGCTAGGTTTCCGCCAGCCAGGCGCTTCCAGCTGTTTTCGCTGCGCTCAGCAGCCGCAGTTCTTCGGTGAACCATGGCGAGCGGAATCTGCGTGGCCGGAGGACACGTTTAGGGGCTATCTGGTCAAGGGCCGTGGACAAGGCTGTATTCCATCTTTCTACCTGTTCGTTGAGGGTACCTCTGGGAATTTCCGCGGACTCAACAGCCGACGCAAATCTGACGGAGTCCATGAGCCTCTTCTGACGCGCTAGAATAGGTTCTGGGTCTACCTTCAGTGGCAGCGGGGTCTTGATACCAACTTTCAAAGTGAAGTGGTCAGACCAAGGGACCTCCGTTACTGCTTGCGGTGTTATTTGTAGCCCAGTACCGAAAACTAGGTCTAAGGTGTGTCCGGCCCGATGTGTGGGGCCGGTTTCCATCAGTGGGAGCCCTAGGATATCCATGGAGTGGATAAGGTCCTTTGCTAGGGGGGAGGTCGTGATCATGTCCGCATGGACATTAAAGTCCCCTAGTACAATAAGTCTCGGCAGTCTTAGGGTCCAGTCCGCAACGAGATCGAGCAGTTTGGAAATGCTCTCCTTCGGGGCTCCAGGTGTTCGGTAGATTAATAGGATCGTCAAGCTCTCTTTGGTGTTTAGTGTGATTCCCAGGCATTCAGTGCCAATAATCTCTGGGGTCTGTTTAGTTGTTGTAAGGATGTGGTCCCGGACCAGAATTCCCACTCCTCCTCCCCTGCCTCCGGTTCGGGGCTGATGGAGCATCTGGAAACCTGGGGGTGTCAGCTCGCAAGTTTCCAGATGCTCCATCAGCCCCGAACCGGAGGTGAAGAAACACTTGGGGATCACACACCATTTGAGGGGAGGAACCTTGAGTGCCCCTATGAAATGGGTGGTGGGAGTTCCGGAAAACAAGGGGACGCCCTTGAGTTGTGTGTTGGAGAATTTTGACAGGTTCGGGAAAGGGTAGTAAAGGAGGAGGTATGATGGATAAAAGGTGCCAGCAGGGCACGTGCATGATAGCAAAGGCAAGGGAGAAAGGATTGGCCTTTCTTTTCTCTAAGAAATTCAATGGCTTGAGACAAAGGAGGCAGAGGGAAAAATAAAAATCCTGTGTGTGTGTATGAGTTAGAAAATGTTTGTTCAAAAGAAGTGCTGTTATGTTTTAAAAGTGTGAACTGTTTTATGTGTCTGATTAAGTCAAAGCAACCAAAATGACTGTATTTAGTTTTAAGGAAGGAAAGTTTGAAAGAAAGAAACTCATTCTGTGCAAAGAAGGAATGCGTTTGTGCTGATAAGAAAATTGGCAGGCAGGCAAAACATTCGACCTTGTACATGTGAGCCTAAGAAATATGACACTGCATATTGAAATACTGGGTTTGAAAGATTCAATTAAATGAAATGCCTTATATTAAATGTTAAATGTTATATGTTTATGTGTACACAATGAAGTGCATTCATAGGAATGATATATATAACTGTGTTTTAAAACTGTAAGAATATGTACAAAATGATGTAATGGATATTTTACCATAAGAAATGCATGTGTGGGAGGAAAGAGTGAAATGTGCCAGTATAATGAATACTCAGATATGTTGCATTGAAAAGATTCAAAGAGAGAAGAAGAAAATATATACCTGATTTACTAGAAAGTGGGTATGATTTCCTTTTGGGGCCATTCAAAAGCTGATGTTTTCAATTGTTTACATTTTATGATGTTCACTAATCCCTAATGTATGTATATATATATATATATATATATGTGTGTGTGTGTGTGTGTGTGTGTGTGTGTGTGTGGGTGTGTGTATGGCCAGGGCTTGTGTGTCCCTGGAGTAATCAGAAAGACCGAAGATGCATAGCCATGGCGTGCCTGCTTAACAGCCGCAAAAAGATGGCGCACCCGCAGTTTCCTTATCTATAAAGAATGCTTTCTTGCATACCAGCGATGAGTGACGAACTGTCCAGTTCACAGTGCATTCAGCGGTGATTCGTCAAGACTAGATAACCTGTCTCGCGATACTCTCTGTGTAGTTTAACTCAATCAATGCTGGCACAGTGTTTCTCTAAGCATATGCATTTCTTAATTAATACACCAACGTGTGTGTGAATGAGGCTTCTCTCTGTGTATGAATGAGGGAGGATTAATCATTAACAAGCATATCTGTGTGTGTGAATGATTTTGGAAAAATGAATATTTGCTTATTTATGCAAAAATCCTAATTCACTCTGTGTCTATGTGGAAAATGAATCTTGCTTGTAAATATGTGAGATTTTGCCCATTGGGGGCTGTGGCACTGCGCCAGGGCTTGAGTACGGAGTGTTACCGAGATAAAAGGAGAGCCAGCCAGGGTGAGATTAAAATGTGAGAAGGAACCCTATTGTTTTCAAGAAAAAAGGATAATTATCTGTGCCAAATGTTGGAATATGAGAAAAGAACACCGTGGACTGTATAAGGAGCGCCCGCCCTTGTTTTATGTTACATTAACTCTTTGCAGGTTGGGACCAAAAAGGGCTCTTCTTTCCGTCATGTAGAAGTACATGGGGACTGCCACAGGGTGGCAGCAGACAGTGTTTTAAGCTGAAGGAAAAAAGAAGGTCTTTTAAAAAGTCAGGCCTCGCAGTAGCTATGATTTTAGCCATTATTTTTACAGGAAAAAAAGATTTTCCAAAACCTCTATTGAAATGATGAATGACATTTTGAAAAATATCTTATGAGAACAACCCTAGGCATAATTTTTGGTGTATAATGAATGATACTTTGACTGAAAAGAGATTATTTTTGAACGGGACATTCAAACAGATAGAGCCCAAAAGGTTTTTGCCAGATTTGAGAGATATTGCCAGCATGAAGGCATTTGTGGCAAGGAAAGAATTAGCAAGAAAGCAGGAGCAGGAGAGCACTTGCTAGAGGCGGAGCCAGGACAGGGCCCTGCCCACTGTACACGTCAGTGGCATCTAGTGTATACCTGGAGACGGATATGCAGCAAATGGATGGCTGCAAGGTGATTTAAAAACTGAGAGTGCCGATATATAAGTTGGAGGAATGTCACAGATGCGTCTGGAGGGCAGGACCCTCCCCCTTGGTTGGACAACAGCGACACCTAGTGTCCTTGGAAGAAGTATAAGCAGCAAAATGAGATGGCTGCTATTGGAAAAAAATTAAATGGAATATGATGTCATGCATTGATGGAAACAGATATGTCGAAAGATGATTGAAGCAGATGGACAGAGAAATGTGAGATAAACCGTGGAGATTGTTATGTGGATGTGGAGAAAAACCATGGAGGCTGTTCCAAAAAAAGGTGGAAATTGGCTGGAAGTGAGAGATTGTGAAAGCAAAAGGATGTGATATCGATGGAAATCGGTGGAAGATTCTACGGCTGGGTAATTAGCCTCCCCTCTCTCCCCCCCCCCTTCTCTCTTCACTATCTTTGTTTTTTTTAGGTCTCAAGCCTGGAAATTATATCCAATCACAGCCAGCTGAAAAGCTTAATGAACACAGGAGCTAAGCCTGGCCAGATGAGTGAAAGATATGAGAACTGGCCAGATGAGTGAAAGACATGGAAAAATATGAGAACTGGCTGGATGAGTAAAAGACGTGAAAAATAATGAGAACTTTATTTTACAGACTTTCTTACACAGGACTGACCTTAGAGACTACAGATTACAGAATATAGATATTTCCCTCATTTTACTTGGAATCTAATAGACTTATTTCTTCAATCAAGGGTGACTGAGATTGTTTTCTTATGCCAGAGATCAAAAGAGATAAAAGTTGGACATATGAGTGGATGTGTGAATGGCCATCTGAGCCTAAAATGGATCCGGACTTGCTTGGGATTGTACTGAAGACTATATCCTTTCCAAGTTAAATGATTTCTCTTGTTGAATTGTTAAGGTGATCATTACCACAATTTAGTCTTGATTGTTAGTTTGATAAGAGATTAATTTGTTTGTGCCATTCTAGTCAAGTGTTCAGAATCGTGTTTTTTAAAAAGGAGATGAAGATGATGTCTTTCACAGCTTGATGCCACGCCTCATTACAACGGAATGAGGGAGAGATACCATCTACCAATTGGTAACATCAGAGAATCCATTCCCTAGGGGTGACTTGGAACAGGACATTGAAAGAAACTTTAGCGAAAAGGTGTCAAGAAGCTGATTTAAATTGGTTCCAAGTGGTTTCTATTTGTTTAAAATGGTGTGCTGTGTTTCCCTGTTACTGTTCTGTATTTCTGTCTCCCCAGGCGATACCATGTGGTTTAAAAAAAACAAAAACAAAAACAAAACAAAATGGGGGCTTGGCCCATTGAGATCAAAGTAAAAAGGGCAGTGTGATGTGATGTTTTCCTGACTACCCCAAGTGAGGAGATTAAGGCCTTGGAACCGTTATATTTAAAATCCAAAGAGATACTACTGGAAATAAGCCATTGAATAGCAGATATATTATTATTCAGGTGGACGATGACCAGAAGGACCCACTGAAGATATGCCTGACCAAAGTTCCGGCAGGCGCGCCGAAAGGAGGTCCAAAGGACGACCTTGAAGAGGAAAGGAGAGTCAGCATCGTGGGGGGGGGGCACTCGGGGGGACAGGCTGATCAAAAGCCACCCCGAAGAGGAGGGTAGACTTCCGAGAGTCGCCCAAAGACATGACCTTGGGACTTGGGGGTGCCAGTTTTGGGTTTTTCTGTGTATTGTATAGTTTTGCTTGTTTTGGCTCTGCTGGTGGTGTAAGACGATCCTTTGTAGGCCTCCACCAGAGAGCAGAAGTGATAAGGCTGATCAGTAAAATGTGTTATTGGGACTGACCATAGTCCAACGCAGGGCAATTGGATCAAGATACAGATACAACACATGTTTCAGATAGTACATTGATACATGCATATACAAAGCAGTAGGGTCATTCTCATCCCTACCTTTAAAAAGCAAGGATCCTCAAATAACGCTTGGAGGATTGCAGTTAACAATTTAATGTCCTCAGCAGTGCTGGAGGGACTCAATTACATTTTGTTTCAAAAGTTAAACTCATTGCACAGATCACTATTTATGCAAAGGCCACAACTTCAGTTATGTCAAGACTCAGAATCTGTCTGACATGGGAGAGAGAGAGAGAGCTGTATCCTAACTGACCTTTGTTTGAGATAAATGAATACACCGGTGACAGCATCTGTTCAAGTTGGCAGATAAAGAGACCCTAACTTGGGGTTCTTCTTTGTCAAATGGGCTAATAGCTATCATCCTGGGAGGTATCAGTGTGTTGGTGTGGGCTTTCTAACCCTACCAGTGTGAATTATCAAAGGAACCCAACCCAGAGAGAGGCAGAAGAGGGGGGCTCCAGCCAGAGAAATGGGTGCTGGGTGTGATGACACAGTGACCATTAAGGATCAACTGTCTGACACCAAATGCCCAAAGGGTAGGAGCCGGAGCCATCACTGAGATCCTGTCTTTAGGGTCATACCCAGGAATAATAGCCCAGGGCAATCGGAAGAGCATTGTGAGGCTCATCTGTCGCCTAGAAAATCCATCAGTGCCACTGAAGCTGAAGAGTTAAGTCAAACGGAGATACAGCAGAAAATGGCCTTAGATTACCTCTTGACAACAAAGGAGGATTTTGTGCAATGAACAAAGACAACTGCTAAATACAATTTCATAATTTGAACCAGAGATAGAAGATGGCCTGAAAAGCTACAGGTCATGATTCAACATAATGTTAATGAACCATCTCAGTTTTAAAGAGTTGGTGATCATGGGCTTCATTATGTTTATGTTTACAGAATAAGCCAGATTGAAATAATTATTGCTGGAGATCTTACAGAAAGATATGATGATGTATAATTGTAGTTGCAAGTTCTCAGGTATCACTAGCAACGAAAAATACAGGAAATTGCAAAGGAGGTTCAAAAGTCATATGAGCCACCTAGCAACGTGTGGGACTGACTGGTTAACTGGAGGGTTGCCAGATGCAAAATAGTTAAAGTCGCTGGTGGTGATAGGTTTTGGAACCTTCTATACAATTGGACTTGTATTTTGCTGCTTTCCATTGATGTTGAAATGTTGTGCCTCGATTTTATGCCAAACTGTCAAGTTAGAGAAAATAGCCATGTTACAGGAGAAATGTTGGAGAGATTTTTAGGCTGCCTTAATCATGTTTGCATTCGCTTTTTGTAAAACGCTTTGCAAAAGAAAAACTGAGGAATGAAGGAGAATTGTTGATTTGCAGAAGAAACGCCAGGAGAAAGTGCTACTTAGCATAGGCTCAGAATAAGGGGAGGCAGCTTGCCAGCAGCAGCAGCACAAGAAATAGCCAGTGATTGGTTCAGGAGACATCGCATGTGTTAGCCTAATGAAACACCCATCTGGCTGGACCGTGGGAATGCTTATCAGAAAAGTAACAGAATAAGGACAAGCTGCGCACATAGACAAAGCTTTAATAACTGGCCAAGAAAATAAACTGCGCAATGTCTGTTAGCCAATGGATTATTAGGTTACCTAATGCATTGTTAATTGGTTGGTGTCAGATCAGCTTATAGATGTTAGCCAGTGAAATGAGATGAAGGAGGCAGGTCTTAGTATTGCCTCCATTGCTGTATAAAATCTGAATACTGGAAGGTAAAGGTGTTCTGTTCTGGCAACTTGTTTTGCTATAGAGCAGACCCCTCAGCTGTTGTAAATCAATAAACTGGATTTCCTGGATCGTAACCAAGTTGTCACGCCTCCTCCGTTCAAGAGCTCGCAGGGGAACGCAGCCTGAGTCAAAAGGGTATTGCTAGGGAGTTTTGGGCTTCCAAATTCTGCTACATGTCCAGAGGAGGGGGCCTGAAAGGATCAAGGTCCTGGGGCACAAGCCCTATGAGGAGCGGCTTAAAGAGTTGGGCATGTTTAGCCTGAAGAAGAAGGGACTGAGATGTCACACCTCAAGGGCCTCAGGCGTCACTACTGCTTGAGCAAAGTACCAGCCAAGGTAAACAGAGTGAACTTTCCAAGCCACTTTGCCTTGCTCCTAAACCCTGCTTGGGCCCCATGCCTTTCCTGTGTGAAGACTAGGGAGGCAAGCATAACATAGGCCTTCAAGGTCGTACCTTCACTACCTCCCTGATGGTGATTTTACTGTGATCCGCGGGCTGCTGGGAGTGGAAAGCCTGACTCCCATAGGCCCAGATGGCATTCGCCCAATGGCGAGAAGCCACATTCCAGAAGTACTGAGTTCACAAAACATACTAAGGATCATCAATCTTAGCTTTTGACGTGCGACACAACCTAGGAACACTATAACTGTACTGTAAACCCCCAAAGCCTTTGTCTTGTACCAACGGCGCATAGTGGGTAAAGATCTTGCGGGTCTGGCCAGTCGGGCCTAATCACCAAGCCATGCCAGCCAGCCTACTCCGGGCTGACTTGTTCCTGGTTCCTGTCCGTTGTCGAGATTCCATGGTTGGTCCTGAGTGACTTTATTGCTTTTGAACTCTCTACCTTGAAGCAACGCATCCTGGCCTCATTTACTTCGGCTGGGATTCCAAAGACATTTAGCATCCGGCTTGTGTTCCTGAAACCCCGCTTGCGCTCCTTTGTATTGCGGAGCACCCTTGCCTTTTGACTGTTGTTGCTGCTAGTTGAAGGCACTATATAGACTGCCTTCAACCTCTTTCCTATAACCACCTATTCACAATAAAACTCGTTGTACCTCAGCTGCTGTGTGGTTTATCCAGGGGGGGTCAGGTTGCCAAGGCCTCAGAGGGCGATATGAGAGGAGACATGATAGCCATGTATAAATATGTGAGAAGAAGTCATAGGCTTAACTGCTTCTGTTATGTTGATTGCTGTGCTGGTGGTAGTGTAACTGAGAAGTCAAACTAAGTGCTTTGGCCCATTGACTCTATGACAGGCTTCGGCCTACTCAGTCTCTTCAGGACAACACTAGCTTTGGCCCACTGACTCTAACAGGCTTCGGCCTACTCACTCTCCTCAGGACGACAATAGCTTTGGCCCACTGACTCTAACAGGCTTCGGCCTACTCACTCTCCTCAGGACGACACTAGCTTTGGCCCACTGACTCTAACAGGCTTCGGCCTACTCACTCTCCTCAGGACGACACTAGCTTTGGCCCACTGACTCTAACAGGCTTCGGCCTACTCGCTTTCCTCAGGATGACACTAGCTTTGGCCCACTGACTAACAGGCTTCGGCCTACTCACTCTCCTCAGGACGACACTAGCTTTGGCCCACTGACTCTTGTAGCAGTAATTTGGAGTCCCAAAACTCCCCAAGCAATACCTTTGACTCAGGCAGCGTCTCCGTGCGAGCGCAGGGATGAAGGAACGCGACAATTATACTGTATTCAGGAAACCAGCTTTATTTTGCACAATCATCAGCTGACGGGGTCTGCCCGGCAGAACAAGCTGCAAAAAGGACAGAACCCCGAACATTTCCAACATTCAGGTTTTATACAGGTAATGGTGGCAAACCCTTGGTCCCTCCCTTCTTTATGCCCTGTAATTGGCTGGCACTCATGAACACATTTTATTATCCAATTAAACAAAGCATTCTTTAGCATTACACTCCTATTTGCTAGTAAGACATTGCGCAGTGTTAATTCCCATTCTCATGGTATGTTATCAGCTCTAGTGCCAGGTGTTCTCAAATCGTTACTTTGAGAACACGCTGTTCCTTGGAGCCGG
>JARBWK010003516.1:0-12223 GCA_030556195.1 Anolis apletophallus | reverse complement strand
AAATGTATAAGAAAAACATAATGGCAGATGCTAAAGATCTTCAGCCATGGAATCAGGGACAGGTCTTGTCCTGGATTGGAACCTGGCTAAACTGTAGGGAAACAAAGGGTGGTAATAAACGGACATTTCTCTGGGTGGAAAGAGGTGAAGTGGCGTACCCCAAGGTTCAGTTTTGGGTCCGTTACTTTTAATTTATTCATTAATGACCTGGATGTAGGAGTGAATTCTGAGGTAGCAAAGTTTGCAGACGACACTAAATTGTTCAGGGTAGTTAAAAATGAAACTGATTGTAAAGAGCTCCAGAAAGATCTCTCGAAATTGAGTGAATGGGCAACAAAGTGGCAAATGCATTTTAACCTAAACAAGTGTAAAGTCATGCACATCGGCAAAGAACCCCAACTACACCTACAAATTGATGGGGTCAAAGCTTTCGAGACAAACCAGGAAAGGGATCTCGGGTTTTGGTGGACAGCTCAATGAAGATGTCAACCCAGTGCGCAGCAGCAGTGAAAAAGCAAATTCTATGCTTGGCATGATCAGGAAGGGAATCGAAAATAGGTCGGCAAATGTTGTATTACCTCTCTACAAATCTATGGTGAGGCCACATCTGGAGTACTGTGTACACCCTGGTCACCGCACCTCAAGAAGGATATAACGGAACTGGAAAAGGTACAGAAAAGGGCAACAAGAATGATCCAAGGATGGAGCGGCTCCCCCTTACGAAATCAGGTTGCAACGCCTTGGTCTTTTCAGCCTTGAAAGACGGCGTTTAGAGGTGACTTGATCAAGTGTATAAAATCATGCACGGGATAGAAAAGGTGAATAAAGAAAATATTTTCTCTGTCACACAACACTAGGACTAGGGGCACTCCCTAAAGCTCCAAGGTAGGAAAGTTAGGACTAATAAAGGAAATATTTCTTCACCCAGAGGGTCATTGGGTTATGGAACTCACTTCCAGAGGAGGTTGTGACAGCGGTCAGCCTGGACAGCTTCAAGGCAGGATTAGACAGATTCATGGATACCAAGGGAATCAGTAGCTACTGAAATGGACATCCAAGTGCCACCTCTGTGTTGATGGAGGCAGGCAGGATTTTCCCTGGGTACTGGTTGTGGGGGTCGGGAGCAGGTGAGGGTTTTGCCTCCTTTCTGCTAGAGATCCCCGTGTACAACTAGTGGGCCACTGTGTGACACAGAATGCTGGACTAGATGGGCTGAGGCCCAATTCAGCATGGCTCTTCTTATGTTCTTATGTTCTTATTGAAGTATTGTACCTAGAAATGAATAACATGAATCTGCTGTAAATAGACATTGTATAATATTGTGTTGATAATGATAAAACAATAAAAATATTTATATATATATATTAAAAAAGAATCACTATGGTACAAAATGTGCCTGTAAAACATAGGCATGTTCTTAATGGGAGAAAAACACATCCCACCAGCAAAGCACTTCCAATGTTTTATTGCAAGATCCGCCACCTTTAGAAAAGAACAACTGTTGTGAATCAGTGGACCAAAAGGACAACTTGTAAGGCAGGCGCAGGCCCAACAGTTCCCAGCTAAAGGAAATTGACAACACTGTGGAAGCCTTCTGGAACAAACAACGATCTCATCAGTAGAATCACGATGCTACTAATTGGAGATCGTAGAAGAGAAGCATTACGGACCCAGAGAGCAAAAACAATTAATGCGGGATTTGAGATCTAAGCTGCCAGACAGCAGTGTAGTCAGCAGGAGGCCGAAAACCAGTGGGTGGGACACCCATGAATATGTAATGGATTGGCTTGATCAAAGAACATGCAAAGGAACTGTTTGGAAAGTGCTAAATGCATCCTGTGTGCCTCCTATTAGCTGTGCTTCCTTCCATAAGCCAAACTGCCCTTTAAACATGACTTTGAAGGCCAAGTTTTCTCTCTCCAGTTGCCAAATCACAGGGAATAACGCCCAAATTTACCAGGCAAGGACACCATGGGGTGAAATTTGGGGTGGGGGCTCATTTATGATGATTGCACCCAGAAGTACTTGTGTAATGCACAGTGACAAGAAGAGCCGCTGGAATGCTTTGATTTGTTCCCCTTGGATCCTCCCTGCCAGGCATGTAGCGGGGGGAGGGGGCTAAGGGGGCTTCAGCCCCCCCCGAAATTCTCAGGGTGGTCCGTGAAAAGGCCTTACTGGTACATTATTTAAACTGTTATGTTTATTCATATCATGATCTGATCACCATGCTCATTATATCCCACATTAATGGGGTTATTGGGATAACAATACAAAAGATTTGCTAGGGTAGACCCTCTTCCACCCAGTCTCAGCCCCCGACCCAAACTCAGCCCCTCCGAAACAAAAATCCTGGCTACGGACCTGCTCCCTGCAATAGTCTTTAACCATTAACCGAACCATAAGCTGGTTAATAATGAAACAAGGTCTCTGTCACTCCCCCAATTTCTGCAAATACAAGAAATGCCAGCTCTGTATCTGAGAATACTAATGAGCTTGGAAAAAAGTCTTTTGGCAGAAGTATACAGCAGTGTTTCCTAACCTTTTTGAGCCGCGGCACACTTTTTACATTTGCAGAATCCTGGGGCACACCACCAACCAAAATGACACAAAATGACACTCTAACACAGTTATACATATAGTTAATATGTTTTTTAATCTATTTATGCACTCAGTGTGAAACCTGGGCCTGTTTCGATGAACTCAACGTAGATATCCTGGCAGGAATGGCAGAAAGACACAAACTTCCCACACAGAACTCCCATAACCAAGAGAAAATACTATAAGACTTTGGTGGGCATTGACCTTGAGTTTTGGAGTTGTAGTTCACCTATATCCAGAGAGCACTGTGGCCTCAAACAATGTTGGATCAGGACCAAACTTGGCATGAATACTCAATGTGTCCAAATGTGAACACAGATGGAGTTCAGGGGAAATAGAGTTGTAGTTGCTGGGATTTATAGTTCCCCTACAATCAAAGAGCATTCTGAACCCCATCAATGATGTTCAATCATTGATGGGGTTCAGAATGCTCTTTGATTCAGAATGCTCTTTGATTGGGCCAAACTTCCCTCACAGAACCCCTAGGAGGCAAGAGGAAATCTCTACTTGGGGAAAGGGAGGCGGGCCTTCCCAATGCATGGAGAGGGAGAGACCAAGTAGACAACGGGTGGGGAGGGGGGTGGTTGTAATTTTGTGCCTTTATCGAGGTAGGTTTCTTAGGGTTTTTATACTTCAACACACTAGACTCCCCCTGCCTTCCTGGAGGTTCCAATTTCCCACGGCACACCTGATGATCGCTCACGGCACACTAGTGTGCCCCGGCACACTGGTTGAGAAACATTGCTTTAAATAGAAGATACTGAAGCATGGTGCTCTATGTTGGTTACCGTATACGATTTTTCAACAGAGGCTGGATGGCCATCTGACGGGAGTGCTTTGATTGTATATGCCTGCACAGCAAAGGGCACACTGGTTGGGAAACACTGGTATACAGTATAGTTCCACATCAAGACTGGATGTGGTGCAGGGATTGTCTCGGGGAATGGACCATGGGCATTGTGATACAGTTTATGTCCCCCCAAGAATCACTTCTGTGATGTGGGAGCTAGGAAAAACAAATAGCAATTACTAATTCCAGATACAAGTAGCCAAATGATGTGATGTTGTTGCAATCAGATCAGTGAAAGAGCGGTTTTCATGAAAAGGCTGTAATAATATGCCCTGGTGTTCCAAAGGCTACAAAAAGTGAAGAGTGTTGCAAAGCTTGTGATGTAGACAGTCAGAGAAGTCCTAAGGAAATATTAGGTAAGTCCATGTTATAAAAAACATGTTTTTATAATACTCGTCCATGTCTATCCTCAAAAGAATGGGAGCAGTATATTATATTGGTGAGCTGGCATGATGTACGGTAGTTTGAAAATTGTGAAGTAAACAAAAGAACCAATGAAGGGAATCACACCAAATTGGGCAACATAACATCACACCTTGCAAGGTGTGACCAACAATAATTAAAAACCAGCTAAACATAACTTACAAATCTTTAAAAATCCATTGCGCAAGCGTACAGGACGAAAAAGCGCGGACACAGGAGAGCTCCTACATTAGTGGTTCTCTGTAGCAACTCAGCCCTCATCTCAGCCGGGGGCAGGAGACCAATCTACCCCACCTCAGCCAGGAGGGCAGGTTGCGCCCCAGGGGTCCCGTTGGCTTTAGACCCCGATGAAGGTGATGGAGGGGAAGAAGGGCCCGCATCACCAACAGACAGCCTGCTATGGGATGACACCTGGCCAGAGGCCTATTCTGATGACGAAGGCTCTCCTGATTCCGAACCTGATACGGAATATGAAAGACCGGGGGGTTATGGTTCCCAGGAACAGTTGTTTTCGCCAGATGTTGAGGAGGACATGGAAGTTTCCCCTTGAAGATAACGGTGCAGATGGCGCCATTCCTGAGCGGAGATTCGACCGAAGGGGGAGTATTGAGGCTACGCGGAGAGATTGGAAGCGAGGCCTGGAAAAGCGCTGGTCCCACAAAGGAGGGAATTAAGTAGGCACTTTGTGGGAAAGTTCCTCAAATTGCTGGCCACGTCGGAGCTGGAGAGACGTAGCAGCTTGCTGTCCTCCGGAAGCTATAGACTGGCTTGTTTTGCCAAGTACTACCTTGGAACCCTGTTGATTCCATGAACTTTGTTTTTTTTTTATTAGTTTTTTATTTATATCGTTTTTCCAAAGGTAAATAAAACAGTGGGAAGTGGGCAAGGGGGTGGGAGTGAGGGGAGGAGTACACAGGGTAAGTGAGGGTTTGACATAGGTACTTGTACTCCCGTCCAGTCCACCGGGTATAACGACGGGTCTTGCAAGTTTACGCCACAATGTTGGCGTCGAGACTGGAACAACTTCACCTTCCTGTTTAGTCTTAAAAAAAAAACTCTGTTCTATTTTCCACTCTAACCATTGGGGTTCGCTACTTTTAAGTATTGTCTGACTTTTTTCCAGTTAATTCTGTTCCTATAGCTTTGGTCTGTGACGATGCTCCTAAGGGTGTCCAGGTCTATTAATTCCCTTACTCTGAGAAGCCAGCACTTTATGGATAGGGGGTCCCGGCTTTTCCAAGTTTTGGCGATCTCTATCCTAGCAGCGGCTGATAAGAAAGATTGTAAGACATATCGGGGGTGTCAGGGGGGTCGGCTAATGTAAGCCGTACCCCGAATGTAAGCCGTACCTCGTCGCCACGCCCACGCCGCCGGCGGCCCATCGGCCGCGGCACACCTCCGCGGCGCACCTTTCTGCCAGGCCTCTGACGCGTCCAGAAAGGGGAGGAGCGCGCAGGGGCGGAGGGAAGCGCCGACGCGTCAGAGTGACGCTCTGACGCTGCCGGCGCTCCTCCGCCCCTTGCACTCTTTCCTCCCTTCTTTCTCCAAGAAAGGGAGGGGGGGGGGCGGAGGGAGCGCCGACGCGTCAGAGTGACGCCTGACGCGTCGGCGCCCCTCCGCCCCTGCGCTTTCCTCTCCCTTCTTTTCTCCAAGAAAGGGAGGGAAGAAGCGCAAGGGGAGGAGGGCGCCGACGCGTCAGAGTGACGCTCTGACGCGTCGGCGCCCCTCCGCCCCTTGCGCTCTTCCCCTCCCTTCTTTTCTCCAAGAAAGGAGGGGAAGAATGCAAGGGGCGGAGGGAGCGCCGACGCGTCAGAGTGACGCCTGACGCATCGGCGCTCCCTCCGCCCCTGCGCCTTTCCCCCCCTTCTTTCTCCAAGAAAGGGAGGGGAAGAACAAGGGGCGGGAAGCGCGACACGTCAGAGTGACGCTCTGACGCGTCGGCGCTTCCTCCGCCCCCCGCTCTTCCCCTCCCTTCCTTCGTCGCGTCAGAGGCCTGGCAGAAAGGTGCGCCGCGGAGGTGTGCCGATGGGCCGGTTGTAGCGGCGGCGGCGGCGTGGCGATGGGGTACGTCTTAGTTTATATAAGACGTACCCCGAAAGTAAGGCGTAGGGGGACTTTTGGGGGGGGAAAGAAAGTAAGACGCTGTCTTACTTTCGGGAAACACGGTAGAAGTCAGGCCTCATTTCCAGCTTTCTACCAAGAATGCTTTCCATATGGGAGTGGATGCTCTTCCAAAACTTTTTTAAAGCGCCCTGCAGGTCCACCAACAGTGGATGAAGCTACCCTTTTTTTTCTCCGCATTTCCAGAAGGTGTCCTTCATAGAGGGGTAACACCTTGCCAGGCTCACCGGGGTATGGTACCAATGGAAAAACATTTTATACCAGTATTCTGTGATATTTGTAAACCCGGACTATCCGATTTTCTTCTTCCAAATTGACTCCCAGTCTTTTAACAGGATAGAGTGGCCGAGTTCCTTAGCCCACTTTAGCATTGTTTCTTTCACTAGGTCAGTTTCGTATCCCATTCGAGAAGTTGTCTATACAAATGATTTATTGTCTTTTTCTCTGTTAACATTATTCTCTCCCATGCTGTGTCCTGGGTATTAAAGTTCCTTCTCATGTCCTGTTTATACAGGTCTTTAATTTGGGCATATTGGAACCAGGTCACTTCTAGCCCCTGGTCTCGAAGATCTTCTAGGGCAGAGCTGTCCAACTGGTGGCCCGGGGGCCGCATAAGACCCCCCAGCCCCTTCCCTGCGGCCCCCTAAGCTTTTTAATAAAAATAAAAAAAAAAAATAAATAAAATAATAATATTTAAAAATTACCCACTTCCGGGTTCGAGCAAGTATCGCGAGACTACGGAAGCCACACGGATTTCGCTCTCAACGCGAGATCACACCTGCGTTGAGAGCGAAATCCGATGTGGCTTCCGTAGTCTCGCGATACTCCTGTTGCCGAAATCTCGGCTACTTAATCCCTGCGGCCCGCAGACGCGATTTGGACCTTCTCGGCTTCTGCCTCGGTCGGTCGTCGCCTCTGCTTGGTCAGGCTACTCCTGGATCCTGCATGTTTGGGAAGGTAGGCTAACCTTTATGTTATTATTATGTAATTGTGTATGGATGCCCCTTATGTATTCCCTCCCTGCATTTCCCCTTAGTAAAAGATTATATTTGATTGTATGGATGCCCCTTATGAATTCCCTCCCTGCATTTCCCCTTAATAAAAGATTATATTTGATTGTATGGATGCCCCTTATGAATTCCCTCCCTGCATTTCCCCTTAGTAAAAGATTATATTTGATTGTATGGATGCCCCTTATGAATTCCCTCCCTGCATTTCCCCTTAGTAAAAGATTATATTTAATTGTATGGATGCCCCTTATGTATTCCCTCCCTGCATTTCCCTAGTAAAAGATTATATTTGATTGTATGGATGCCCCTTATGAATTCCCTCCCTGCATTTCCCCTTAGTAAAAGATTATATTTGATTGTATGGATGCCACTTATGAATTCCCCCCCTGCATTTCCCCTTAGTAAAAGATTATATTTGATTGTATGGATGCCCCTTATGAATTCCCCCCTACATTTCCCTTAGTAAAAGATTATATTTAATTGTATGGATGCCCCTTATGAATTCCCCCCTACATTTCCCTTAGTAAAATATTATATTTAATTGTATGGATGCCCCTTATGAATTCCCCCCCCTGCATTTCCCCTTAGTAAAAGATTATATTTAATTGTATGGATGCCACTTATGAATTCCCCGCCTACATTTCCCCTTAGTAAAAGATTATATTTAATTGTATGGATGCCCCTTATGAATTCCCCCCCTACATTTCCCCTTAATAAAAGATTATATTTAATTGTATGGATGCCACTTATGAATTCCCCCCCTACATTTCCCCTTAATAAAAGATTATATTTGATTGTATGGATGCCACTTATGAATTCCCCCCCTACATTTGCCCTTAGTAAAAGATTATATTTAATTGTATGGGTGCCCCTTATGTATTCCCTCCCTGCATTTCCCCTTAGTAAAAGATTATATTTGATTGTATGGATGCCACTTATGAATTCCCCCCCTACATTTCCCCTTAATAAAAGATTATATTTGATTGTATGGATGCCTCTTATGAATTCCCCCCCTACATTTCCCCTTAATAAAAGATTATATTTAATTGTATGGATGCCCCTTATGAATTCCCCCCTACATTTCCCTTAGTAAAAGATTATATTTAATTGTATGGATGCCCCTTATGAATTCCCTCCCTGCATTTCCCCTTAGTAAAAGATTATATTTAATTGTATGGATGCCCCTTATGAATTCCCTCCCTGCATTTCCCCTTAGTAAAAGATTATATTTGATTGTATGGATGCCACTTATGAATTCCCCCCTACATTTCCCCTTAGTAAAAGATTATATTTGATTGTATGGATGCCCCTTATGAATTCCCTCCCTGCATTTCCCCTTAGTAAAAGATTATATTTGATTGTATGGGTGCCCCTTATGTATTCCCTCCCTGCATTTCCCCTTAGTAAAAGATTATATTTGATTGTATGGATGCCCCTTATGAATTCCCTCCCTGCATTTCCCCTTAGTAAAAGATTATATTTGATTGTATGGATGCCACTTATGAATTCCCTCCCTGCATTTCCCCTTAATAAAAGATTATATTTGATTGTATGGATGCCACTTATGAATTCCCCCCTGCATTTCCCCTTAATAAAAGATTAGATTTGATTGTATGGAAGCCACTGATGAATTCCCCCTGCATTTCCCCTTAGTAAAAGATTATATTTGATTGTATGGGTGCCCCTTATGTATTCCCTCCCTGCATTTCCCCTTAGTAAAAGATTATATTTGATTGTATGGATGCCACTTATGAATGCCCCCTGCATTTCCCTTAACCACCCTGCATTTCCCTTAGTAAAAGATTATATTTGATTGTATGGATGCCCCTTATGAATTCCCACCCTGCATTTCCCCTTAGTAAAAGATTATATTTGATTGTATGGATGCCACTTATGAATTCCCACCCTGCATTTCCCCTTAATAAAAGATTATATTTGATTGTATGGATGCCACTTATGAATTCCCCCTGCATTTCCCTTAGTAAAAGATTATATTTGATTGTATGGATGCCACTTATGAATTCCCCCCCTACATTTCCCCTTAATAAAAGATTATATTTGATTGTATGGATGCCACTTATGAATTCCCCCCTACATTTCCCCTTAATAAAAGATTATATTTGATTGTATGGATGCCACTTATGAATTCCCCCCCTACATTTCCCCTTAATAAAAGATTATATTTAATTGTATGGGTGCCCCTTATGTATTCCCCCCCTACATTTCCCCTTAGTAAAAGATTATATTTGATTGTATGGATGCCTCTTATGAATCTCCCCCCCTACATTTCCCCTTAATAAAAGATTATATTTGATTGTATGGATGCCTCTTATGAATCCCCCCCCCTACATTTCCCCTTAATAAAATATTATATTTGATTGTATGGATGCCTCTTATGAATTGTAAGTAAATTGGAGCCGGGGGAGGGGCGGGGGCGGAGCCGGGGGCGGGGGCAGACCCTTCGGCCCCCCAGGTCATCAGTGACCGGAATTCAGGCCCCTGGGCCGGTAGAAGTTGGACAGCCCTTTTCTAGAGGTTTGAGTAGCCAACCGTTTCCTACTTTTTGAGTGAGTTGGCGGTACGTATACCACCGGCCCGGCGGGATGTCTCTCATATATAGAGCCTCCAGTGGCGAGATCCACTTGGGGGTAGATTGGTAGAATCGTCCCCTATATTTTTTCCAAATTCTTAGCAGCGCCGCCCTCACAAAGTGATCTGAGAAGTTTTTCTCGATTCCATGAACTTTGGATTTACTTTGCGAACCACGGACTCAGTTGCCTTGCTTGATCCGCTTTGTTTTTTATGGACCTTGCTTTTGATCCTTGCTTTTTGAATACCTTTGGACATTGATTGCTTTTTACCTTGGACTATTTGATCTCAACTTTTTGGAAATTTATCTTCTTCACCTGCTTCTAATTTTGTGCTTAATAAATAGTTAATCGAGATCGTCTGTGTGTGTGTGATTATGGGGTGGAGCCAGGGCCTGCGTTGTGACATTCTCAATGTTCCTGAGGGCTCACGACGCCACCTCCTTTGGCCCCGCCCCCTCTGCCTCCCTGCAATGGCTGCCGGGCCCCTGGGGGCAATGCAGGAGGGCCCAGGCCCGGCGAGGAAGCGAATCTGGCAGCGAGGAGGAAGAAGAGGAAGCCATTCCCCTGCAGCAAGGCCTGTACCTCCATTTGGTGGAAGCCTCGAAGAACAGCGAGAGGTGCGCGGGGCAGCGGCACCGGCCTTTGTCCCTCTCCTCTGGGCTCTTTCTCCTCTCTGTTTGGGCTCTGCAAACGGAGAGGAGGAGGAGGAAGACCCTGGAGAAAAACCCTGGAACAGGGGTGGGCAATTTTTTCCTTTGCCCCGCCCATTTCCTACCCTGGCCACGCCCCTTTCCTGGTCTGGCCACACCCCCTCTCCATCGCTGCAGTCTCTCTCCTTCCTTCTTCCATTCAGGTGATGGAAGGGGGAAGGAATTAAAGGGGGAAAGAGGGAGGGAAGGAAACAGGAAACAGAAGAAGGGAAAGAGCGCCGAGGCAAGAGGGCGGGGGGAGGGGGGAGCGCGCAAGGAGGAAGTGAAGGGAGGAGGAGGGTGAAGGTGAAGGCATGCTCTTGCTCCTGGGAGCCTCCCCTTCTTTCCCTTCCCTTCCGCTTGCCTGCCTGCCTGCTTCTTCGCGTTTGCAGCCACCCCAATGGGAGTTTGTCTCCCTCTCTTCACAACGAAGCCTTGAGAGAGCCAAGGGCCGGACAGCATTGGCTGCCGGGCCGGATTCGGGCCGGGGGCCGTAGTTTCACCACCCCTGCCCTGGAGAAAGACAGGCCTCGGTACTGCTGCCCTACCCCGCGCTCATCTTGCTGCCCTTCGAGGCCTCCGCTTCTGGCGGAAGCATTCCAATGATTGCTACAGATACTTCATTACAATGCACTAGACTTCAATCCCCTATTTGACCGGCTTTTGTGAACACAAACAACAAACCACAAGGACACTACTTAGAATTGTGTGGCAAAGATTGAGACACCAAATGCTTCACACATGGACAGTTATATGTTCCCTCTTCCACAGTAGGAAACCCACACAATCTCTAAATCACTGGCAAATGAACTACAAGAAAATTGGTTTACTCACAAGCTTTAAGAAATATAGTTATTAAAAACAAGTACTTCCTCATTATTTACTTTTCCATAACCACCAGACTATGCCACAGCAACGCGTGGCTCGGGTACAGCTAGTATAGTATACTAGTTGTACCCGGCACGCGCTGTGCCCCATTTAGAGATGAAAGTCTGGGTATGTAAGGTTGGAATTGTTGTTAGTTATGGTGTTGTTGGGGTCATGGCTGTGTCGTTGTGGGTTGTTCTGGTGGGTGGGATGTTGAAGTCCTGGGGAGTTGTCGGTGTGTGGTGTTGCTGGCGCCTGCATAGCTTGTGGATATACAATGTTTTTGTCTTTCCGTCTGCTGTGTTGATGTAGAGGTTGATGCTTGTGTGGGTGGGGTACTTTGGAAGTGAGTGGAGGTACTTGGAAATCCCATTATCCATGGTGTGTTCTCCTCTGAACTGCAGTCGGATGGAGTGTGGGTCATGGGGGCATTGTGTGCCAAGTTTGGTCTTTATCGGTCTTGGTTCTGGGCCACAGTGGTCTGTGGGGAATGATGGGTTTTAAGTAGTACAAATCATTATCCATGGAGGTATTTCAAGTCCCATAATCCATGGTCCACCCTCCTCCAAACTGTTGTAGAATGTAGCGTGGGTCATAGGGGCTCTGTGTGCCAAGTAGGTTAATGTAAATTCAGGCCATACACAATGTCCCATGAGCTGAGGCCTAGTCAGGAACAACAAGTTAATGAAGCCTTACTGTCAATTCAGGCCATACACAATGTCCAGTGAGCTGAGGCGTAGTCGAGAATCAAGTTAATGAAGCCTTACTGTCAATTTTGGGCTGTGATTTGTAGGTAAATTTTCTGTGGGAAGTGAATTGGGTTTGTGTTTGTGCCTCAGCCCTTGCCTTATCCTCCTCAGACAGTTTATTATGGGTCGAATGTTCATGTTGGCCAGTACAGGAGTTATGCAAGTCGCCCTTATTGGCAGCCAATCATGTTGTCAGAATGTAGAGGCTGGGAGAGTTGTTGGCAGCCCTGGAGGATGGGAAATGTAGTTTTACTCGTTGTTTTGGGGCCTTTTTAGGTTTTTTGGGGGGAGTTTCTTTGCTACAAACCTACCTTGCTTGAGGCCT
>JARBWK010003515.1:0-12224 GCA_030556195.1 Anolis apletophallus | reverse complement strand
TTGTGTTGTGGGTCTGTAGAGTAGGCATCGTGAGTTGTGTAGCTGTCATGTTGTGGGTGTGGTGTTTGTTAAGTGGGTGTCTTTTGTTGTGGTTGTCTTTTGTCCTGTGAGTGGTATGTATGTGCTCTGTGCACATGTTGTGTATCTTCTGCATATTGGCGTTGTGTGGTATTTTGTGCCTGTGTGGAAGGAAGGAATGGCATACAAATGGGTTGAGCAGTAGATGTAAGGTTGTGTTATGTGTATTATTGTTGTGTGTGTAGGTATTACTTTTTTGGTGAGTTAGTGGGTGTGTGGTGGCATTGTGGGTGGTAGTATGTTGTGGAGATGCTTGTGTGGGTGGGAGTGTTTTGGGTGTTTGTGTGTGTTTGTAGAGAGTATCAGTGCAGTGTTGTGTTATGTTGTGGTTGGAGTATCCTGTAGCACCCATGGGTTCGTTCGTGCCACTGGGAGGGGTGAGGCGCGGGGTCCCGATGCCATTGGGACCCGCACAGGCTGAAGGGACTCGGAGGACGAGTTGGAAGGCCCAGAGCAAGATTGGTCAGCAGTGCCTTTGCCCAGTTCACCTGCAAGAGTTTAGCCTGGGATTTCGAGTGGGAGCATTCTCCCGGGGAAGGAGCGGACCAGGTGGAGATGGGAGGCAGCGAAACAGATAGCGGAGATAGTTATGAATTCCCAAACGGCAGAGGTTCCCAGGACCTGGCCGAGCAGCAGATGGAGGCCAGCGGCTGGGAAAGTTCGGGGGAGGCTGCTTCTCAAGGAGATAGCGATACTGAACTGGAAGAGCGGGGCGTTCCATAACAGACGCAGGGACATAGAGCAGGGCAGGAGGAGCTGGCATCTGTCCCTAGACCGTCACCGTTCGGAAAGTAGAGACTGGAGCGCCGGGCCCTAGATCGTCGAGGGCCCGGCCGAAGGATTAAAACGGCCCGTGGGAACTGATCCTCAGTTCTCCGGCCACGTCTGATCTGAAGGGCGTGAAAGCGGAGTGAATCACGGAGCCTAGTCTGGCTCGTTTTGGACCAAGACCTTGCCTTGTTATTGATTCGCATTGCTGCGGATACCCTGCTTTGTTCCGGAGGCAATCCGGGAACTTGCCAAGATTTTGCCACGTTTGCTTTTGGACTTATCTATTGGAACTTTGCTTTCGTAATGGACTACAGCTTTGCTGTTTGCGTTATTCTTTGATCTCTTCAAGAGATTGCCTTTTGGACTTTTTATATTCAATAAAAGTAGTTAGCCTTTGCTACGTCTCCGTGTGTGTGTTAAAGGGGCAGTTCTAAGTCGGTGTTCGTGACAGTTGGCCGGAGAACTCCTCGAACCCCTTTTGCACCACGGGACGTACCAGCTCCGCCGGCTGCGCACCAAGGCCCCCATTGTCTCTACGGCCGCCATGGCGGGCAGCGGGTCCGCAAGTGGCGGCGTTGCAGCAGGAGGTGGCGGAGCTGCGAACCCGAGCGGGCGGCACCCGTCGGTGAATGCCCGGCTCGTTTCAATGGAAATCCGGCGATGGTGGAAGTTTTCATTGCCCAGGTTCGGATGTACCTGGAGTTGCGGCCCAATGAATTTGCCACCCCGAGCCCAGGTGGGGTTCGTGTTCAACTGTATGGAAGGGATGGCAGCGGCGTGGGCAACTCCCTCATCAATGGCACGTCCCGCATGCGGCGACTTTGAGCAGCTTTCCTAGATGCGATCCGGGCGACCTGGGGACCCCCGTCAATGAGGACCTGGCGGAGCGAGGATTTGCCGCGGCTGACCATGAAGGACATGACTTTGTCTCAGTATATTTCCCGTTTCAGTGTTGGCCAGCCAGACCAAGTGGGAAGGACCACCCCTGCGCTATACGTATCTAGCGGGACTCTCGCCCGAGATTCAGCAATAGATGTTACACTTGCCCGGCCGGCCGACCTGGAGGAGGCCATCGCCTCGAGTTTGCGGGCGGAGGCGGCCCATACAACACAAGAGAAGGTGGGGGGTCGGCACGGCCGAGAAACCACCGACCAGGCGGGAGGCCGGGACCGGCCAATTTGTGCCCGCCAGATCCCTGCCCCCACCCTGTTGTGGATGACTCCGAACCGATGCAACTGGAGTACGGTGCGGCCCAAAGTAGATGCTGCCGAGAAGGCTCGGCGTCAAAGACTCAACCTTTGTTGGTACTGCGGGGGCCCGGGTCATTTTTCTCGTGATTGCCCCCAGAAACCGCGTGGGAGGACCCCTCGGGCCTCCGCAGCGGTGGCCAGCCCTCGGAGCCTGAGGAAGCCCTCCAGGCGGCGGGGAAGAAGGTACGGCCGAGTGTAAGAGGGTTCGCTCACTCGGCCGCCGTCGCTACCCCTCCCCTGAACCCAAGACTGGACAATTGTTCCTTGTCATGGTCAGCTTGTGGTCGCCCGAGAAGGGGCCGATGATGGTCCATGCCATGATTGACTCGGGAGCGACCAACAACTTCATTGATGCAGACTATGCCAAGTCTGCGGGATTAAAATTTCTTGACCTCCAAGAGCCCAAGGGTGTCCAGACCATCGATGGGAGGGTGTTGAAAACCGGGGCTGTAACTCAATATACAGCTCCTACCAGGATGTGGACTAGCTCTCATAAAGAGGACATTTCTTTTCTTGTAACCAAGCTCCCCGATGTCCCCATTGTCCTGGGCATTGTGTGGCTCGCGCTCCATGACCCCCAGATCTCCTGGGCTAAGAGACAGCTAATTTTTTCTTCCGATCATTGCCAGGGCCACTGCATGACGGCCCGGGCGTGCCAGGCTCAAGAGGTGGAGAATGTGGCCACCCTGCCCAAGAAGTATGCCGGATTTTGGGATGTCTTCAGTGAGAAGGAGGCGGAACGTTTGCCTCCGCACCGGCCCTATGACTGTGCCATTGACTTGCAGCCGGGGCCCCCATTCCGCGGGCGCCTCTACCCGCTCTCGGACCCAGAGCAACAGGCTCTCCGAGACTTCCTGGATGAGAACCTGCGGAAGGGGTTCATTCGGCCCTCCCAATCCCGGCCGGGGCTCCGATTCTTTTCGTCAAGAAGAAATCGGGAGTTGCGACTTTGCAATGACTACAGGGAACTCAACAAGATCACGATCCGGAATCGCTATCCCCTGCCCTTGATCCCCGAGCTCTTGGAGCGGATGCGGGGAGCTAAGGTGTTCACTAAATGGACCTGAGGGGCTTACAACCTTGTCCGGATTCGCCAGGGTGATGAATGGAAGACGGCCTTCCAGACCAAGTGGGGCAGTTTCGAATACCTGGTGATGGGATTCGGTTTGTGCAACGCCCCAGCATGTTTCCAACATTTCATGAATGACATTTTCCGAGACCTTTTGGACCGCTATCTGGCGGTCTACCTTGGCGACCTGCTGATTTTTCTCCGGATCAGGCGACCCATGATCGCCATGTCAAAGAGTGCTCCTGCGACTGAGGGCCCACGGGCTCTATGCCAAGCTGGAGAAATGTGCTTTCGACTTGCGTGAAGTGGACTTTCTGGGCTACCGCATCTCTCCTACGGGCATTGCCATGGATGACACCAAGGTCCAAGCCGTGGTCGACTGGGCACCTCCTGCTAGCAAAAAAGACATTCAAAGATTCCTGGGCTTTGCCAACTACTACAGAAAGTTCATTCCTGACTTTGCCAAGTGGGCTGATCCGATCACCCAGTGTTTGCGGGGAAAGGTGCCGTTCCGGTGGGCGCCGGAGGCGGATGTGGGGTTCCGCAAGTTGAAGCAGCTGTTCACCACTCAGCCGCTTTTGCAGCACCCCAACCCCGCACCCCTTTCATCGTCAGGCCGATGCTTCGGATGTGGCGGTGGGGCGATCCTGCTACAGCCTCAGGGACGGACTTGTTGCCCTGTGCCTACTATTCCCGGCAGCTGGCGGCTCCGGAAAAAGAACTATACCATTTGGGAGAAGGAACTTTTGGCCATCAAGGTGGCGTTTGAAGTCTGGAGACACCTGCTGGAAGGGCCAAGTTCCCGGTGGAGGTTCACACTGACCACCGGAACTTGGAGCATCTGAAGTCCCAGCGCAAATTGAACCAGAGGCAACAGAGATGGTCCCTGTTCTTTGGCGATTCAATTTCCGCATTCACTATGTGACCCCCAAGCAGACCAAGCAAGCTGATGCCCTGTCCCGGAAGCCGGGTATGTCCGCGGAGGGAGGTCCTCTCCGAGCAGCCTCTGCTCAAAGCGGAGAACTTTGCAGCCGCCCGAGCGGCCCCGCGCCGGCTCTCGGCGGCCCCGCCCGGCCCCGTGGATAGCGGCCGTTGAGTGTGCGGGTCAGGCCCGCCAGCGGGACGACCCTTGGGTGCGCGAGCAGCTGTCAAGGGGGTGCAGGCTCCGTTTCAGGTGCGGAGCGGGTGCTCTATCATCGGGACTCTGTTTATGTTTCTCCGGGCCCTGAGCGGGGGGACATTCTCAAGCTTTGCCACGACTCTAAGGCGGCGGGCCATTTTGGGCTCTTCAAGACGCTGCAGCTAGTTCTACGGGATTTTTGGTGGCTTAAAGTGCGGAGGGATGTGGAGGACTATGTGGGATCCTGCCCTGTGTGTCACCGGGCTAAGAACCAGGGGGCAAGCCGGCTGGCTTGCTCCAGCACTTCCGACTACCTCCGCACCCTGGAAGATGATTTCGGCCGATTTCATCACCGACATCCACAAGTCAAAGGGTTTCACCACGATACTGGTCGTGGTGGACTGTTTCACCAAGATGGGACACTTCATCCCCTGTGTGGGGGTGCCTACTGCCAAGGAGACTGCTGATATGTTTGTGCAACATGTGTTTCGGCTGCATGGACTTCCACAGAGCCTGGTGACGGACCGGGGCACCCAATTCACTTCCCAGTTCTGGAAGGCTGTCCAGAAGCTGCTGGGGATTGATGTGCGGATGTCCACGGCTCACCACCCGCAGACCGATGGGCAAACCGAAAGGGTTAATGCCACTTTGGAGCAGTACCTGCGCTGCTATGTCAACTATCAGCAAACCAACTGGGCGTCCTTGTTGTCTTTGGCAGAGTTTGCCTACAACAATGCGACGCAGGAATCCATCAAAGAGACTCCTTTCTTTGCCAACTATGGACACCACCCTCGGTTCTACCCTCCGGTGGACCCGTCTGGGGACGTTTCGGAGGCTAAGGATTGGCTCCAGGAGCTCACTGCGCTTCAAGACTTGCTACGTACTCAATTGGACCAGGCGAAGGCCGACTACAAGCGGATGGCTGATCGGCGGCGCCAGGAGGGTCCTATGATTCTGGTGGGGGATAAAGTTTGGCTGTCCACCAAGAATCTGCCCACGCAACGCCCCAGCCGCAAGTTGGATGCCCGGTTTTTGGGGCCCTACAAAGTTTTGGAGCGGGTGGGGCCTGTCTCCTTCAAGCTCCAGCTTCCTGCGGACATGAAACTCCACCCGGTGTTTCATCGCTCCTTGCTCCGCCCGCGAGAAGGGTGCGGCCTGATGTGACACAGCCGCCTCCTCCCCTGTGATGCGAGAGGGCGGGGAGGAGGTCGAAGTGCAGGACATTTTGGATGCTCGCATCCGGTACCGGAAGTTGGAGTATTTCATTGACTGGAAAGGTTTTGGCCCGGAAGAGCGTGCTTGGGTCAAGGCTCGAGATGTCCACGCGCCGGAGTTGGTGGCCCGGTTCCACCGCAAGTATCCTGACAAGCCCAAGCCCCGGGGGCGGCCCAGGGGGGGCCCTGAGGGGGGGGATAGTGTAGCACCCATGGGTTCGTTCGTGCCACTGGGAGGGGGTGAGGCGCCGGGGGTCCCGATGCCATTGGGACCCACACAGGCTGAAGGGGACTCGGAGGACGAGTTGGAAGGCCCAGAGCAAGATTGGTCAGCAGTGCCTTTGCCCAGTTCACCTGCAAAGAGTTTAGCCTGGGATTTCGAGTGGGAGCATTCTCCCGGGGAAGGAGCGGACCAGGTGGAGATGGGAGGCAGCGAAACAGATAGCGGAGATAGTTATGAATTCCCAAACGGCAGAGGTTCCCAGGACCTGGCCGAGCAGCAGATGGAGGCCAGCGGCTGGGAAAGTTCGGGGGAGGCTGCTTCTCAAGGAGATAGCGATACTGAACTGGAAGAGCGGGGCCGTTCCCATAACAGACGCAGGGGACATAGAGCAGGGCAGGAGGAGCTGGCATCTGTCCCTAGACCGTCACCGTTCGGAAAGTAGAGACTGGAGACGCCGGGCCCTAGATCGTCGAGGGCCCGGCCGAAGGATTAAGAACGGCCCGTGGGAACTGATCCTCAGTTCTCCGGCCAGGTCTGATCTGAAGGGCGTGAAAGCGGAGTGAATCACGGAGCCTAGTCTGGCTCGTTTTGGACCAAGACCTTGCCTTGTTATTGATTCGCATTGCTGCGGATACCCTGCTTTGTTCCGGAGGCAATCCGGGAACTTGCCAAGTTTTTGCCACGTTTGCTTTTGGACTTATCTATTGGAACTTTGCTTTCGTAATTGGACTACAGCTTTGCTGTTTGCGTTATTCTTTGATCTCTTCAAGAGAATTGCCTTTTGGACTTTTTATATTCAATAAAAGTAGTTAGCCTTTGCTACGTCTCCGTGTGTGTGTTAAAGGGGCAGTTCTAAGTCGGTGTTCGTGACAGTGGTTTTTTGTATCGTTGTTTTGGGGGGCCTTCTAGGTTTTGAGGGGAAGGTTTTTTTGCTAAAAACCTACCTTGCCTGAGGCCTATTTTTGTTGCCAAATTTGGTGTGTCTGCCTTGTAAGGTTTCTCTGTCTATGGCGGTCGTTTCATGACTGGAGCTCCTTTATATATATAGATAATAATTATGATATTAATACTAATAATATATGAATATTTTTGATATATTAATATGTTAATATTAGTTATGTGTAATATATAGTAAATATAGTAAGTGAATAAATAAATAAATAATGTAGATTAGCATGTCGTTCCGCCTTTAGGTGCGGCCCTCCATAATATTTTTCGGCTCTCGTGTGGCCCCTTGGAAAAAATAATTGCCCACCCCTGGTGTAGCTGCACCCTTAGACAATGTTTCTGGTATCAGATTCCATCTATATCTCATTTTACAAACATTAATGTATAACACTCCTTCAATGCCACGTTTAAAATGAGTTGACTCTTTTCCTGCCCTTATCACTACCCAGCTTTCATAACTGTATATAGAAAATGAAAATGCCATTGCAGGGATTAACCTGATTTCAATATTCATTGATATACGCGACATATATAATGTCAACTACATTATCTGTAGTACCAAAACTTTCATCAACCTAAGTTGTAATCTTAAAGTATCTAATTACTTGCTTCTGTTGCTGCTGATTCCTTTTATCTGTTTTGAATGCTTTGGGCTTTTTCTAGAAACAACCAGTAGATGGCAGCAACGTGCCATAAATAAATAGCATCCAAAAGATTTGCAGATGATGCTACAATCTCCTCCTTCCTTCAACAAAGGAATATTTGCAAAGCTTGGGCAAATATGGCGAAATTGTACTTTTAAAAGATTGTATAGTATAATATACCTGCTTTGATCAAAACCAAACCTGGAATATGGACCTGTCCTGGGCAGCACAATCCATGAATGCTGTGGCCAAGTTGGCAATGTGTCAAAAATTCCAGTTTGTGTCATATTTTGACCAGTGTAGAAGGGCCAAAAAAAGAACGCAGCACTAGATCAAGTCAGGGGGTGCTGTG
The DNA here is from genome assembly GCA_030556195.1 of Anolis apletophallus. Taxonomy (NCBI): domain Eukaryota; kingdom Metazoa; phylum Chordata; class Lepidosauria; order Squamata; family Anolidae; genus Anolis; species Anolis apletophallus. The sequence continues at coordinate 4,555 of JARBWK010003515.1, read as the reverse complement.
GTTTTATCTTTGAATAGGTTTTAAATCTGTTTTTATGGATTTTAACAATACCATTGATATTTAATTTTACTTTAATGCCGTGGTTTCCAAAGTGGGCGATACCACCCCCTAGTGGGTGGTGAGGTGATCCAAGGGGGCAGTGGGAGGCTCAGGAGAATTTGGGGGGCACTGAAGCCTTGTAAGGAGGCGGTGGCGGGATTCCAACTCACAAGTGCACAGTTGAGTTGGAAATCCCGTGCAGGCGCTGCCTGGAAACTGCAGTGCGCACCCCCTTCCTCCCTTCAACTCCGCCCACAGTGCAGTCCTGTATCGCCCCTTCTAATCCAATGGGTCCCTTGGAAGGAAGGGGTGATATGGGACTACGCCGTGTATTCAAATTTGGGCATATTGAGTATTTGTGCCAAATTTGGTCCAGATCCAGGGTTGTTTGGGTTCAGAGTGCTCTCCAAATGTAGGTGAATGATTGTATCTTGCTCATTTATTTATTTATTTCACAATATTTATATGCCGCCCTTGTTAACCCCGAAGGGGACTCAGAGCAGCTACAGCAAACTGCAAATACAACAAACTACATTACTGCCAAAGCACAATGTCAGTACTACACATCACATTGCACTATAACATATCACAATTGCATGTAAAACAAATATACAATTATAATATCACAATAATAATACACTTTATTTATATTCCGCTCTTCTCACCCCGAAGGGGACTCAGAGCGGATTACATCACACATACAGCAGACAATCCCTGCCGGAACACATACAGTTACAATACAACACATACAATTTTTGAAGGATTTCTTCTGGCTGTCACAGGGTGCGTCATTACGTCACAAGGGGGTGCTGTTGCTTCATCCTCATGGCGGAAGGCCTCTGTTCCTCTGTTTCGCATTCCACCTTCCGACAGCCGATCTTTATTTATTCAGGTGTTGTAAAGTCCTTACTGAAAAGAATCCTCCCCTGCTTTTGGCAGGTTCCCAGTTCATCTGATCATAGCTGGGCTGTTTTCGAACTGCTGGGTGAACAGTGGACAGGGCTCACAGCTGGGTGTCCAAGCCAGCTCGGGAATCGAACTTGCAACCTTCAGATTGCAAGCACAGCTGTTCTTACTACTGTGCTATCTCTCAGCCCAATATCATTATTAGTGTTATATTGTATCAATGTATATACAATATATTATACCAAACTCATATTATAATATATTATATCATAACTATCTTATTATAATATATTGACATTATAATATAACATAACATTATATCATATATATTATTATTACTAGCTGTACCCGGCACGCGTTGCTGTGCCCTATTTAGGAGATGTGAGAAAGTATGAGTATGTAAGGGTTGGAATTGATGTTACTTATGGTCTTGGTGGGTGTGTGCATGCCTATATATGTATATGTGCGTGTATATGTGTGTGCATGTGTATATGTGTGCAGGTATATATGTGTGTGCATGTGTATATATGTGTATGTATGTGGGTGTGCATGTGTATATTGGTGTGTGCATGTATATGTGTGTATGTATGTGTATTTGTATATGTGTGTATGTACATATGTGTGTGAATGTGTGTATATGTATATATGTGTGTGTATTTGTATGTGTGTATGTATGTGTGTGTAAGTGTATATGTGTGTGAATGTGTCTATATGTATATATGTGTGTGTATGTGTATATGTGTGTATGTATTAGGCTTGGGTTAGAATCCTAAAATCGCAATTCTAAAATCAAATGGGGGGGGGAGGGATTTTTTTTGATTAGTATATTAAAGACTTACAAATTTTTTTGCAAAAAGTGCTAAAATGTAACTTAAGTACTAACGAAATTCTAAAGTGGTTCTAAAGTAGGAAAAGCAGGGAAACAGTTAAAAATCAAGGGGGGAACATTCCCCTTCACCTCTGCAGTGCAATTAAGTGGAGCTGTAGATGTATAACATAAATATAAGAGGTAGTAGCTACTAGCTCTCAGGACAATTGTGAAAGTGAAGTACGGTTCTCCCCCCCCTTATTATTTCCCCTTTCCCTCCTTTCTTCCTTCTCTACCCTCTTCTTTCATTCCTTCCTTTGCTCTTTGGTTCGCCATCCCTTCTTTTCTCTTCTTCGCCCCTCTTTACCCCCCACGCTCGCGGCGCCCTCGCTCACCCCCTCGCCTCTCTCTAGCCTCGATCCATGGATCGAGGCTAGAAAAGGCAGGAGGTGCGAGGCCCCTTTCCCACTAAAATATAAGCCGGCCCAAGCCTGGGTCGGCTTATATTTTAGCTGGAAAAGGGCCCTTCGCATGCGCCTCTCTACCTCTCTCTAGCCTCGATCCATGGATCGAGGCTAGAGAGAGGAGGGGTGAGCGAGGGCACCTTTCCGCTAAAATATAAGCCGACCCAAGCCTGGGTCGGCTTATATTTTAGCTGGAAAAAGGACCTCAATCGGAGGAATTTCCTCCTGTTTCCCAGGCTGTCCCTCCGCTTCTGAGGGACAGCCTGGGAAATAGGAGGAAATTACTCCGATTGAGAACTCGCAGGGGTTAAGGGAGGTAGATGCCAAACTTGCCAACAGAAATAGGCCTCAGACAAGGTACGTTTGTAGCAAAGAAACTTTTCCCCCCAAAACCTAAAAGGCCCCCAAAACAACGAGTAAAAAAACTACATTTCCCAGCATCCTCTGGGACTGTCAATGACTCTCCCAGCCTCTACATTCTGAGAACATGATTGGCTGCCAATAAGGGCGGTTTGCATAACTCCTGTACTGGCCAGCCAACATGAACATTCCGACCCATAATAAACTGTCAGAGGAGGATAAGGCAAAGGGCTGAGGCACAAACACAAACACCCAATTCACTTCCCACAGAAAATTTACACCCCTACAAATCACAGACCATCCCTTCTTTTCTCTTCTTCGCCCCTCTTTCCCCCCCACGCTCGCCGGCGCCCTCGCTCACCCCCCTCGCCTCTCTCTAGCCTCGATCCATGGATCGAGGCTAGAGAGAGGCGAGGGGGTGAGCGGTGAGAGCTTTTTCCCGCTAAAATATAAGCCGACCCAAGCCTGGGTCGGCATATATTTTAGCTGGAAAAGACCTCAATCGGAGGAATTTCCTCCTGTTTCCCAGGCTGTCCCTCCGCTTCTGAGGGACAGCCTGGGAAATAGGAGGAAATTACTCCGATTGAGAACTCGCAGGGGTTAAGGGAGGCAGATGCCAAACTTGCCAACAGAAATAGGCCTCAGACAAGGGACGTTTGTAGCAAAGAAACTTTTCCCCCCAAAACCTAAAAGGCCCCCAAAACAACGAGTAAAAAAACTACATTTCCCAGCATCCTCTGGGACTGTCAATGACTCTCCCAGCCTCTACATTCTGAGAACATGATTGGCTGCCAATAAGGGCGGATTTGCATAACTCCTGTACTGGCCAGCCAACATGAACATTCCAACCCATAATAAACTGTCAGAGGAGGATAAGGCAAAAAGGGCTGAGGCACAAACACAAACACCCAATTCACTTCCCACAGAAAATTTACACCCCTACAAATCACAGACCACGCCCAAAATTGACAGTAAGGCTTCATTAACTTAATTTCCCTGACTAGGCCTCACTTAATGGAATGCTGTTTACGCTCTGAATTGACAGTAAGGCTTCATTAACTTGATTCTCCCGACTAGCCCTCAGCTCATTGGACATTGTGTATGGCCTGAATTGACAGTAAGGCTGCATTAGCTTTCTGTTCCTGACTAGGCCTCAGCTCATGCGACATTGTGTATGCCCTGAATTTACAGTAACCTATCTTGGCACACAGAGCCCCTATGACCCACTCTACATTCTACTACAGTTTGGAGGAGGGTGGACCATGGATTATGGGACTTTAAGTACCTCCATGGATAATGGGATTTGTAGTACTTCAAAACCCATCATTCCCCACAGACCACTGTGTCCCAGAACCAAGACCGATAAAGACCAAACTTGGCAAACACTGCCCCCCATGACCCACACTCCATCCGACTGCAGATTAGAGGACACACCATGGATAATGGGATTTCAAGTACCTCCACTCACTTCCAAAGTACCCCACCCACACACGCATCAACCTCTACATCAACACAGCAGACGGAAAGACAAAAAACATTGTTTATCCACAAGCTATGCAGAACGCCAGCAGCACCACACAACAACAACTCCACAGGACTCCAACATCCCACCCACCAAAACAACCCACAACAACACAGCCATGACCCCAACAAGACCATAACTAAGAACAACTCCAACCCTTACATACTCAGACTTTCTCGCATCGCCAAAATAGGGCACAGCGGGGACTTCCGGTCAGCGTTTATGGCGAGCGGACGCATCCTTGGAGGGCTCAAGGGTGACAGGCAAACAGAGCCGGGTAGAGCGCGCCCGCTCTCCGTCGGAGGTTGGATAGATAGACCCCCGAAAAGCGAACCGCCAGCTGTGTCGACTGGGCCCGGGTAGAGCCTCCACCGGACGGGGGGGGGGGGGCTCACGCCGACCAGGAACGACGGCAAAGGGAGCTGGCTCTGTGCCTGCCAACCAGGCCGCACCCTG
>JARBWK010003514.1:0-12228 GCA_030556195.1 Anolis apletophallus | reverse complement strand
AAAAACGGGTTGACTTCACCCGGTGGTACGGACGTAAGTATATTGGACCTCTATGTTAATATCACATTTCTCTCCCTCATAACCAATAGCCCTTTAGATCTATTCTTTTCTTATTTTTTATATACATTAAGAATGGATTCCATACTTCTACAAACTTAGATTTTACATTTCCTCTTAGCAAGTTGGTTGGTTTATCCATTTCCGCCATTTCCATTAATTTGGACAGCAATTCTTCTTCCTCGGGAATTTCGCTCTTTTTCAGTGTCTTGCCCAGACTATCCTGGCCGCTGTGGTGACATAGCAAAGTAGTTTTCCCCCATAAGGTTATTATCTATAATATTCAGAAGAAAAGTCTCAGGTTTCAAATCAAATTTAAGTTGTAACATTTCCTGCAAAAGCTTGTGTACTGTACTCCAGTTTTGTTTTGTCGCCCACATGTCCACCATTGGTGGTAGAAAGTTCCCTTTCCCTCTGGCACTTCCAACAGAGGTCGTTTCCATTTTGTAGATTTTACGTAATTGTGTCGGGTAATATACCACCTATATATCATCTTCATGTGGTTTTCCCTTAATGAGGACGCATATGTATACTTTGAAGTATATTTCCACAGTTTCTCCCAGCTTTCCAGCGGTATGTCATATCCCAAATTATCTTTCCATTAAATCATAAATTCTTTTATTGGTTTTTTCTGATGTTGGTTCAGAAAAAAACAATAAAAGAATTTATGATTAAAAATTCATGATAAATTGCTGTTCTGGCCGCTGTGGTGACATAGCAAAGTAGTTTTATGAATACTTTTATGGGTTTATACATTTGGTACAACTATGTTTTATATATTCTCTTATAGACATGGACATCCTGTTATCTATGAAGGCCTTGAGAAAGCCCCGCCTAGGGGCGAAACGTGTAGTGGCCCCAAGGATTTGTGGCATCGCCAGCCCGTCGGCCTAACTCCATCCATTTTGAGTCCCCTTGGGACTTTATTCATGTCCTTGGTTGATAGCTGTTAGGCATGTGCAATGCAGGTGTAAATGCATATATTGCATATATTTTTATACCACTGTACCATCAATGCGTTCCTATATGACTTGTATATACTGCTGTATTGCATGGAATTGACGCTTTGATGCCTTATATGTATGGTGTGTTTATATTGTGAATGTTTGCCCTGTTTGCCAAATACATATACTATTTTGATATTTTGAAGTATACCCTGTTATGTGTATTACTTGCTCTGGAGAACAAGCCCCATGAGGAGCGGCTTAAAGACCTGGGCATGTTTAGCCTTCAGAAGAGAAGGATGAGAGGAGGCATGATCATAGCCATGTATAAATATGTGAGCAGAAGTCACAGGGAGGGAGGGAGGGAGGGAGCAAGCTTCCTTTCTGCTGCCCTGGAAACTAGGACACAATGGAGCCATGGCTTCAAACTACAGGAAAGGAAGGACATTCCACCTGATCATGAGGAGGAACTTCCTGGCTGTGAGAGCCGTTCATCAGTGGAACTCTCTGCCCCGGAGGGAGGGAGTGTGTGGAGGCTCCTTCTTTGGAGGCTGGGTGGCCATCTGTCAGGGGTGCTTTGAATGCAATTTTCCTACTTCTTGGCAGAATGGGGAGGGACTGGGTGATGGCCTGCCAGGGGGTCTCTTTCTACTGTAGGATTCCCAGAGGGAAGGGCTCTTGGCTGGGACCTTAGGTTTCCTATGAAAGCCCAGCTCTACCTGCTATTGCAGCCTCTGATGCCTTGAGCCCCTCTGCGGAGGTGAGAAGATTCTGCAAGGTCTATGAATCAGCCATCAAGAAGGCCAAAAAGGATGATAACACCTCTATGACAGCCTCCGCCAGATCCTGCCCTGCGCAAAGATTCAAAATTGTTCATGAAATGACCAATCCGGCCCCTTCGGTCAAGTTGGACAATTCGAGCATTACGGCAGAGACATTGCAGAAGTTCTTCATATATAAGATCGCTTTGCTCTGCAAATAACTACCTTCCACAGATGACACAATCGGAGTAGTGACTCCATGGCCATCCACCGACCCCACCCTTGAGCGATTTGTGTCACTAGACATGGAAGATGTGGAGAAGATCCTGGCCACCGCAAAATCAACCAGCTGCTCCCTCGATCCATGCCCATCTTGGTTGGTTAAGGACTGTTAAGAAGATCTACGAGATCCCCTGAGGAGTATAATAAACAACTCCCTGGAGCAAGGAGTTTTGCCAGTTTCTCCCCAGTGTGAGTCTTTTGATGTGAACGTACACTTGAACTGTGAGTGACCCTCTGTCCACACTCCAGGCATTTATAGAGTTTCTTTCCAGTGTGTCCTTTGATGTGAACGTAGACTTGAAATCTGAGCGAAACTCTGTCCACACTCCAGGCATTTATAAGGTTTCTCCCCAGTGTGAGTCCTTTGATGTAAACGTAGACTTGAACTGTGAGTGAAGCTCTGTCCACACTCCAGGCATTTATAGGGTTTCTCCCCAGTGTGAATCCTTTGATGTGAACGTAGACTTGAACTGTGAGTGAAGCTCTGTCCACACTCCTGGCATTTATAGGGTTTCTCCCCAGTGTGAATCCTTTGATGTGAACGTAGATCTGAACTGTGAGTGTAGCTCTTTCCACACTCCAGGCATTTATAAGGTTTCTCCCCAGTGTGAGTCCTTTGATGTAAACGTAGACTTGAACTGTGAGTGAAGCTCAGTCCACACTCCAGGCATTTATAGGGTTTCTCTCCAGTGTGAATCCTTTGATGTGAACGTAGACTTGAACTGTGAGTGAAGCTATGTCCACACTCAAGGCATATATATGGTTTCTCTCCAGTGTGAGTCTTTTGGTGTGAACGTAGACTTGAACTCTGAGTGAAACTCTGTCCACACTCCAGGCATGTATAGGTTTTCTCCCCAGTGTGAGTCCTTTGATGTGAACGTAGACTTGAATTCTCAGAGAAATTCTGTCCACACTCCAGGCATGTATAGGGTTTCTCCCCAGTGTGAGTCCTTTGATGTTTACGTAGATTTCCATTCTCAGTGAAGCTCTGTCCACACTCCAGGCATGTATAGGGTTTCTCCCCAGTGTGAGTCCTTTGATGTTTACGTAGATTTCCATTCTCAGTGAAGCTCTGTCCACACTCCAGGCATGTATAGGGTTTCTCCCCAGTGTGAGTCCTTTGATGTTTACGTAGATTTCCATTCTCAGTGAAGCTCTGTCCACACTCCAGGCATTTATAGGGTTTCTCCCCAGTGTGAGTCCTTTCATGTGAACGTAGACCTGAACTGCGAGTGAAACTCTGTCCACACTCCAGGCATGTATAGGGTTTCTCCCCAGTGTGAGTCCTTTCATGTGAACATAGATTTCCCTTTTTAGTGAAGCTCTTTCCACACTCCAGGCATTTATAGGTTTTATCCGCCATATCAACAGTAATAAGGGTGTTTAATTGCAATACAGATACTTGACTTTTTTCTTTATGTCCGAGGTCAAGAGTTCTGTGAGATCATCACCTTGAGAGGATTTCTTCTTCCTATATTATTGGTTTCTTTACTGCATCCAAGAGGTGGCTCCACAGAATCCTCATTTCCCTGGTTAAGAAAGAAGTGAAAGATTATTATTATTATTATTATTATTATATTGATTTACGGCCTGCTTGATCTCCCCTCATGGAGACTCAAAGCATCTGAACATAAAACATCAGTATACAATTTAAAACATGAAAAATATGCAGGCACTAAAAGATAATTCAATATAAACGGTATTTAAAAATTCCCAGATAAAAACCATTAAAACACATTCAAGGTTCAAAACCACAACACCCCTGAATTGATCTTCTTCTTTAAAAGCCTGCCTGAACAAAAACATTTTCCCTGCTGCAGTAAGGAAATTACCAAGGAGGGGGCCATTTGGGTTCCAGAGTTGAGGGGCAGACACCAAAAAGGTCCTCTCTCTCATTCCCACCAACCAAGCTTGAGATGGAGGTGGGACCAAGGGAAGGGCCTCTCCTGAAGATCTCGTTGCCCAGGCAGGTCCGTATCAGGGGATGCGGTCGGCCAAATAACCCAAACCATCTAGGGCTTTAAAGGCCATCAGCAGCACTTTGCATTGGGCCCAGAAACAGACTGGCAGCCAGTGGAGCTTCTGCAACAGGGGGGTTGTCCGCTCCTAGTTAGCAACCTGGCTGAAGTTTCCAAGCACTCCTCCGGGGCAGCCGAGCGTAGAGCACATGGCAGTAATCCACACGGGATGTAACGAAGGCATGGACTACCATGACCAGACCTGGCTTCTCTATGAATGGTTGCACAAGTTTGAATTGCGCAAGGGCCTCCCTGGCCACCTGGGCCTCAAGAGGACCCGCAAATGGGGGACCTGTGTCTTCAGGGGGAGTGTGACCCCACCCAGCACAGGCTATGTCCCTATTCCCTACTCTACCTTCCGCCTGACAAGGAGCACCCCTGTCTTGCCTGGGTTAAGTTTCAGTGTGTTTTATCGGCCTAAGACAACCATATCAGCATAATGGAGAGTTTAACAAAATTGGAAACTACTCAGGGGAAAACCGTTCTTTCTAAAGACGCCCCTCAGAAACACGGCCGGCCCTTTCCATGAGAAGCTCTTAAGAGTCTTTAAGAGGGAAGGAGGACGGGAAAACCGCCCTCTTGGCGGGGAACTCTAGGAAGGACCGATCTTGAACATGGATGGCTTTCTCTAGTATCCAATACACAAACAAAAATGTTCCTCTAGCAAACTGCTAATACACAACGCTATCCCCTATTTTCTTTCAGGGGCAGACCTGTATGCTGCAATAATTACAATACACTCTATTGCAAAACGTATCAAAATGTATTATGTCTTAACAATCTGTTCTATATAGAATCAATATCACTGTGCGTGCAAGGTCTATACAATTGAACACAATCCAGTTATGTAGCCCTTACATACAATAATAGGGCATAAAGACGCAAACATACAGTCTATTTTACCCCTATGGGCAATCCGGAGGCAATTCTCTCACGGATCGGGACCGAGTCGTCGGGGGAGCCTTAGGAGTCGGGAAAGCTGGCACTGCTTGGTGAGGCGCCTACGGCAAGAGGTAACGACGCCAGAAGGCCGTTTCGCGTATACCACGCTTCCTCAGGGCGCTGGGGTCTTTTAGCCGCTCCTCCCCGGAATTGTTGTCATCAACTTTAGACTCTTGGTCAAAACGGAAGGTTGCTGAATGAGGGATGGCACAGAGTGAACATAGTGCTCCACAGCTAGTACAATAGTATACATATTATAGTTACACAGTTAGCAATCCATAGGACATCAGTACATACCACATTAGCGCTTCTACATGCATATTGCTGTTGCAAATCGCCTCCCGGGCTGGAATCAGCACTGGGATACTGGGCTAGGCAGTTTAAGTAGCTGTTAATTGATCTCCCGCAGGTGTGTTATAGTAACAGTGTTTGAACTGATAGTATTTCATTTAACCCGAATGGGAATTCGCATGACAATAGTAAAATCCACTTTCTTTCTGCAATCAGTAGGACCATTTGCTTATCCCCGTGGGGGGGGGGGAAATATACCTTTTCTAGCCCCATTACCTTTAAGGTGCGGGGGTCTATTTTCTTTTGGGCGCAGTGCTGGTAAAATTCTGAGTCTGTCGACCCACATCTTATTCTCGAAAGGTGCTCCATGATTCGAACTTTCAAGCATCTCGAGGTCATCCCTGTGTAATATCTACCGCACCCACAACTGCATATGATAGCATAGATGACCCCGGTAGAAGTGCAGATTATTTCATCTCTCAGATAGAGAGTTCTCCCTGTTCTTCTATTTTGGATAGTGTTAGTGCAATGCAAGTAATGGGCAAATCGGGCAACCTCCGCATTTTTTTGTCCCCGGGTGGGGTGTCTGGGTTTTCGGTTTGGCCACATGGTTGCTGTGAATTAGGTACTCTCTTTGGTTTTTAGTTCGTTTGTAGGCAATGCACGGGGGGGGGTCTCTAGCCCTGGTATGGAGGATACTAGTGGCCAGAATTTATTCACTATACTCTGTATCTGCCTGGAGTGTGGTGTTAAGGTCAGGGGCCATACCAGTTTAGGTGCTGTGGTGTTACTATTGTCTTTATGGAGCAGTCTATTTCTAGGGATGGCATCTGCTTTTGATTTGGCTTGTTGTATAACATGCCTTGGATATCCTCTCTGTCTGAGATTCTGTGTGAGGGCCTGCGCATCTCGCTCATAGTGTCCATTGAATGACGAGTTCCTTTTTAGCCTCAGTAGCTGTGAGTAAGGTAGGCTTCTCTTCAATGATGGAGCATGGAAGCTGTCATAGTGAAGCAGGGAGTTCCTATCAGTAGGCTTCTTGAAATTTTGTACTTGAAGGTGTCCCTCATGTAGGAATACATTGAGGTCCAGGAAATTAACTGCGGTTTTACTCATTGTGAATGAAAATTTGATATTGTTGTGCCAGGAGTTCATCCATGCTTTAAACATGTCTGTGTGTACTGATTTGTCCAGAATTACAAAGATGTCATCTATGAATCTATGATAACTAAGAATATGCTTAGCCATCGGGTTAGTAGAGCTAGGGATAAGGTGTCTGGTTTCCAGATTGTTCATAAACAGGTTGGCGATACTCGGCGCAGTGGCCGCTCCCATGCTTACCCCGGATCGTTGCAAATAAAAATTATTTTCGAATGAGAAATAATTATAGTCTGTTGTACAGTCGTACAATTCTAACAAGAAATGGGTCGGGGGATGATGGGGTTCTTGCCTCTGATCAAGAATGTCTTCCAGCACGGCTCTGGATTCCTCAATGGGAATATTTGTGTACAAAGATTCGACGTCAATGGTCACAAGCCAATCTTCGTTGGATATTTGTTTGTTCTCTATGATGTTGATAAAGTGTGTGCTATCTTTTATGTAGGATTTGGTTTTAGCTACATGGGGTTGGAGCCATGAGTCCAGGTATTTACATATGGGTTCTAGCAAACTATTGTTAGCCGAAATAATTGGCCGGCCTTTCGGGGGCCTGTGTGATTTATGAATTTTGGGATTATGGTAGAATAGAGGGAGGCGGGGTGTATCGTTATATAGGAATTTGGCCAATTTCTGGTCAATATACCCTGCTGTTTCTGCATGGTGGATAATATCCCGGATAATACGGGAGTACCTGTTGGTGGGGTCTTGTGGTAAGGGTTCATACACCCGTGTGTTATTAAGTTGGGAATATGCTTCCGTGATGTAGTCTAATTTACTAAGCGCCACCGTGGCCCCACCTTTATCTGCCTTCCGGAATATTATATCAGGATGGCTTCCTAGTCATTCTAAAGTAAGTCTCTCATGTTTGCTTAAATTGGAGTTTTGATTCTCATTATTGTGGTTGATTTTGGAGATTTCTTGTGTAACTATCTGTTCAAATGTTCTCACGTTGTTAGAGGTGGATGGGGGGGGGGGTAAATGAGCTCTTAATATGGAACTTAGGTTGGGTTACATTCAGGGGTTCGGTTTTGTCTTTAAAGAACTCTTTGAGTCTTATGCTTCTAAATAATGATGATAAATCTTTTCTAATGTCAAGTGTGGAGCACCGGGGGGTGCCCACAAAGGAAAGTCCTTTATTCAATACTTTCATTTCATAATCAGAAAATGTGTATTCAGACAAATTAACTACTAATACCTTCTGGCTCTCCTCCTCCCCCCGTGAAAATTTCCTCCCCGTTGATGGGGCTTGTTACGGTTTCTGAGGTTGTAATTATTACTAGTGGAGGGGCCCTGTTCCATCTCGGGAGATTGGATGTATCAAGGATAGCAATGGTATTGTTTGTGCCAGAATGGTAGATAAAATTAAAGCGATACAGGATTTCTACTCAAATATGTATAGAAATACAGAAGTGGATATACCGTGTTTCCCCGAAAGTAAGACACCCCCGATTGTAAGACGTATCGGGGGTGTCTGGGGGGTCGGCTTATATAAGCCATACCCGTATATAAGACGTACCTCGTCCCGCCGCCGCCGCCGCCCGCAATCGGAGGTGTGCCGCGGCACACCTGCGCACACCTCCGCGGCACACCTCTTCGCCAGGGCTCCAGGCAAGGAGGAAAGGAGCCAGGGGCGGGAGGAAGCAGCGACGCGTCACTGTGACGCTGCGATCGTCACCACGCCCCCCTGGCTCCTTTCCCCTCCCTTGCTTGAGGAAAGGGAGAGGGAAGGAGCCAGGGGCGTGGTGAGGATCGCAGCGTCACAGTGACGCGTCGTCCTTCTCCGCCCCTGGCTCTCTTCTCCCACCCTTGGAAGGGAGGAGGAAGAGAGCCAGGGGCGGGGGAAGGGACGACGACGTCACTGTGACGCTGCGATCCTCACCACGCCCCTGGCTCCTTTTCCCTCTCCCTTGCTTGAGGAAGGGGGAGAAAGGAGCCAGGGGCGTGGTGAGGATCGCAGCGTCACAGTGACGCGTCGTCCCTTCTCCGCCCCTGGCTCTCTTCTCCCACCCTTGGAAGGGAGGAGGAAGAGAGCCAGGGGCGGGGAGAAGGGACGACACGTCACTGTGACGCTGCGATCCTCACCACGCCCTGGCTCCTTTCCCTCTCCCTTTCCTCAAGCAAGGGAGAGGGAAAGGAGCCAGGGGCGTGGTGACGATCGCAGCGTCACAGTGACGCGTCGCTGCTTCCTTCCGCCCGTGGCTCCTTTCCCCCCTCCCTTGCCTGGAGCCCTGGCGAAGAGGTGTGCGCGGAGGTGTGCCGCAGGTGTGCGCGCACACCTCCGGTTGCGGCGGCGTGGCGGCGGCGGCGTGGGCGGTGGCGGCGGCGTGGCGACGGGCACGTCTTGGGTTATATAAGACGTACCCGAAAGTAAGATGTAGGGGACTTTTGGGGGAAAAGAAAGTAAGACGCTGTCTTACTTTCGGGGAAACACGGTAGAAGAGCTGGACAAATATCTGGAACAAAACTTAGGTACGAAACTAAGCGAGACACATAGTAAGGAAATGGAGAAATCTATATCACAAGATGAAATTAAAGACACAATTAAGAATATAAGGAAAGGTAAATCACCGGGTGAAGATGGTATTCCAGCCGGAATTTTTTAAAACTTATACAGATTTTCTAGTACCCAAATTACAGGGATTGTTCAATGAAATATTGAATGGAAAACTCATACCAAATTCATGGAAAAATACTAGTATAATACTAATACCCAAGCCGGGTAAAGACAAATTACTATTAGACTCTTATCGCCCTATCTCTCTAATTAACCAAGATGCAAAAATTTTCACGGCAATTTTGACAAATAGATTAAAAAATTTCATAGAAGATTATATTAGCCCAGATCAATGCGGGTTTGTTAAGGGCAGACAAATGTCTGACTTGGTCCGCAGATTGATAAATATTATAGAGAACGCTAAAAATGAGAAAGCTCAAGTAGGCATTATTGCACTTGACATATATAAAAAGCCTTTGACTCGATGGGTTGGACAGTGTTGAAATTATTAATTAAAAATATGGTTTGGGAGAGGGGTTCCAACATATAATAGAACAGATATATTCAGAAAATAGGGCTAAAGTCATAATTAATGATTCAAGTACTGAAACCTTCAGTATCATGCAAGGAGTTAAGCAAGGCTGCCCTCTTTCTCCGGTATTATTTATATTAGTTATGGAATTATTGGCCTCTGCAATCAGGAAGGATAAGGAAATACAGGGAATGGGAGTGGAAAACAAAATCAAAATTAGCTTATTCATGGGATGACACAATTTTGAGAGTCAGAAATCCAGATAAAGCACTAGACCGGATAAATCTACATTTAAAACAGTTTGGAAAAATGACAGGCCTAATAATCAATTGGAAGAAAACTGAGGTAATGACAATAAACCTAGAGAAAAAAGACAAGGAGAAAATAATTGATCAATTTAAGGTTAAGATTAGAAACAAAATTAAGTATTTGGGAGTCACAATACCTGTCAATTACTCAGAGTTAAAAAAATTAAATTTTGATAGACTATTTAGGAAAATTCAAGATAGACTGCTAGAATTCAAAAAATTTAACCTCTCATGGTTTGGCAGAATAGCAATTGTTAAAATGAAAGTATTACCTAAATTCAACTTCCTCTGTAATATGTTACCTATTAAACTGCCGGAGGTTGATCTTAAAAAATGGCAGAAAATAGTCAATGAATTTTGTAATGGAACCAGAAGATCCAGGCTACCGAGAGGCCTATGGTATATTTCTCAGAAATTAGGGGGACTAGGAATGCCAGAACTAAAAACCTACCACCAGGCACACATTATAAAGGGAGTGCTTAGGCTGCTCTCGGAACCTAAATTAATCTGGCAGGAACTGGAAGGGAAATGTTGGCAAAGAGATTATGGGGAAATATTTTACAGGGCAAAAATAGGCAAAGAAATTAAGGAGTGCAAAAATAACCTGGCAATAAAAGCAAGATATTTCCAGAAGTTTCCCCCTTAACCCCAATAGTGTTACTGGAGAATTTCCCAGAAGACCTGAGAATTAAACTTAAATATAAAAAATTAGTGGAGGTGGAAACTGCTCTTTCCTGGAAAGAATGGACACACAATTCAATGGGCAAGTTCGATAAGTTAGAAGAACAAGGTGCTCTGAACTGGTTTGAGAGACAACAGCTGTATAACTGGAAAAAGGACTTCTTAAGTAAAAATCCCAGATGTAGAGCAATGAATAAATATGAGGAATGGCTAAGCAAACTTAAATCCCAAGAAATAACTGGGAAAGGATTAATTGGGAAAATATATAAAGGATTAATTGGCGAAGAAACAGGGCTGAAGCTGTTTGAAAATGTATGGGAAGGAGGCCTAGGGCCTCTGACAGATTTTGATTGGAAAAGGGTTCTGAAGTGGAGAGTGGTTAAGAATTTATCAATAAGATTAAAAGAAAATGTATTTAAAGTTATATGGAGATGGTATACCACACCGGTGAAACAACATCAGATGGACAGCAAGCAAAGCAACCTCTGCTGGAGATGTGGCACGCACAAAGGGACATATTTTCATTTATGGTGGAGTGCCCCCAAGTGAAGAATTTTTGGAAGGCTATATTTATTGAAATAAGCAATATTATAGGGCTAAATATTACTCCGGATGCTAGGTTAGCATTACTAATGGACACCACAAGGTTGAACTTAGAAATGGAAAAGAAAGAACTGATGATTATTTTACTCACTGTGGCAAGAATTATAATAGCAAGGAATTGGAAAATAATAACTAATCTTACACTGGAAGCTTGGTATAGGGAGGTATGGAACGTAGCCTTAAATGATAAACTAACAATGGAAATGAAGGTATTCAGGGGGGAAACTAATAGATCAGATTTTGAGGCATACTGGTCGGTTTTTATTAAATACACTTTAGAGAGTGAAAATAGAATGCAATATAACCCTGTTGGTCAGGAATTTTGGATTTGACATTTGATTAATGGTTGATTTATAAAGATATGACAAAGGAAAGGATACCTGTTCAGGCCTTGGGGGTGGGTTTATGTATGTAAAATGTTCATTGTTTCGTATTCTGTTTACATTGTAAGTTATTTTTGTATGTAAATAAAATCTTTAAATTAAAAAAAATGAATGAGTCTATAAGAGCCTATGTTCAGGTAGAGTAAATGTCTCATATAAGAGTACCATCTAGTGGTCAATAGTGTGTACGCAGCATCACTCCTGAGTGTCACTGTGGGGCAGGCACAACCCAATACACAAACAATAGTGTGCAGCAGCTGATGTCCTGAGCTGGAGCAGCTCCCGAGGGATAGACAAATCCAAAGTATAGTCTCAATAGGTGGTTTGTAAATGGATGTTTACCAGTAACCCTCCGTGGATGCTACTACGGAACACAGTGGATATGATAAATCCAGTAGTAATGCACTGTTATAGAAGGCCACATTAGAGTATAATAAATTTCAAAATCTCATTCTCTGGAATATAAGGTGCTAGACTGGTGTTGAGAAAAATAAGTCCACTCCAAACACATAGGCATTCTAAGTATTGTATTGCTGGTTGGCTGACGGGTTGTACACGAGGTTAACATATACTATTAACTCTCCCGTGAGTCCAAAGGCCTCCCGTTTCACTAGGAATCGCTTCATCAGTGCCAACACAAGCAAGTCAATTGAATTACAAACACAAAGTACAACGGACAGAATGCCATGGTATTCCAGGTAAATATTTCACAGGGGCGAAGGCGCCGCACTTCCGGGTTTGCGCCTCTCCGTGACATCACCACATCGCGGAGCG
>JARBWK010003513.1:0-12230 GCA_030556195.1 Anolis apletophallus | reverse complement strand
TTAATTTTCTGTCTTCCCACTTTTTCAGGTACTTTTAAAATGTCCTGCCCCCCCCCCTTTCCACATTCCTATTGAAGAATGGAAATCCCCAGAAACTTTTGGAGATTTTATGCTCTTTGGAAAGGCATGATCTCGTTAGATGTCACAACCTTTTGAAAAAATGATGCCAAAACCCCTTGATAAAAAGCATGACCTCTTAGCGCAGCATTTCACAACCTGGGGATTGGGACCCTTGAGGAGGTCACGAGGGGGTTTCAGAGGGGTCGTCAAAGACCACCAAAAACATATTTCTGATGGTCTTAGGAACCCTTTTGGCAGAGAAGGCTGAAAATCCCCTCACTTGTCCTTCTCTTCCTTTTGGGAACCAACGGCAAATCCTCCCACCAAATGCTCTCCTCTGCTGTGATTGGCCAGCCCAGGCCCAGATTACCCATAAGGCCACCCTAGGCCATGGCCTAGGGTGGCACCTTTGGGGGGGCAGCAGGTCCGGACCCCCCCAAAAAGTTTTAATTTTTAAAAAATCAAAAAACAATTTTAAAAGGCGCATGCGCACGGTGGCGTAAGCGCCATCCACGGCCGCCCCCCTTCTTTGCTCTGCTCCCCTCAGCTCTGCCCTCGCCCTCACCCTCGGCTCCACCCCGCCCCCAGCTCTGCCCCGCCTCCTCGCTGGCGTGAGGAGGAAGAAAACCCACCCCAGAGCCGATGTGGGGCCTCCCACAGCTCCTCCCGCCCTCCTAAAGCCACGATTTTGGCCGCTTCTCAGGCCGACATAGTGGCTTTAGGAGGGAGGGAGGGAGGAGCCGGGGGCGGAGCCGGGGGCGGAGTGGGGGTGGGGCAGGGAGGAGCCTGGGGTGGGGGCGGGGCGGAGCCGGGGTGGGGCAGAGCCAGGGGCAGGGCAGAGCCTTTGGCCTAGGGCGCCAAAAGGGCCTGATCCGGGCCTGGGCCAGCCTCTCAGCCAAGGGGAAGGCTGTTTCTGACATTCCAAGAGGGGAGGGGAGAGCAGGCATGCTCAGCACATAGCAATGTGGAGCACATGCGTGGGTGAGGGAGAGCATGTGAGGCTGGAGGGAGGCTTGTGCCAGTGAGTCTTCAAGGCATGGGGGTCCTGTGTGGGAAGTTTGGCCCAATTCTATCATTGGTGGGGTTCAGAATGATCTTTGATTGTAGGTGAACTATAAATCCCAAATGTCAAGATCTAGTTTCCCCATACTCCATCACTGTTCACATTTGGACATATTGAGTATTTGTGCCAAGTTTGTTCCAGATCTATCACTGTTTGAGTCCACAGTGCTCTCTGGATATAGGTGAACTTCAATTCCAAAACTCAAGGCCAATGCCCACTAAACCCTTCCAGTATTTTCTCTCAGTCATGGGAGTTCAGTGTGTCAAGTTTGGTTCAATTCTGTCATTGGTGTAGTTCAAAATTCTCTTTGATTGTAGGTAAACTATACATTCCAGCAACTACAACTCCAAAATGACAAAATCAACCCCCCCCCCCGCAACCCCACCAGTATTCAAATGTGGGCCTATTGGGTATTTGTGCCAAATTTGTCCAGGTGAATGAATATACATTCTGCATCTCTGATATTTACATTACGATTCATAATAGTAGCAACATTACAGTTATGAAGTAGCAATGAAAATAATTTTATGGTTGGGGGTCACTGCAACATGAGGAACTGTATTAAGGGGTCGCGGCATTAGGAAAGTTGAGAAACATTGTGTTAGAATCTTAACCTTTTGGGAAAACGGCATTCATGTAAGCTATTGTCCTCCCAGCCCTATATGCCTGCTATATACCTGCGAAACGTGGACTGTCTGCAGACCTCACACTCAACTCCTGGAACAATTCTATTAGCTTTATCTCCAAAAAAATCCTGCAAATCTCTTGGTAAGATAGGTGGACAAAAGTCAGCATGCTGGAAGAAGCAAAGACCATCAGCACTAAAGCAATGCTCCGACACAATCAGTTCCGCTGGACTGGCCACATTGTCCAAATGCCCAGTCACCATCTCCCAAGGCCGTTACTATAGTCCCAATTCAAGAATAGAAAATTGAATGTTGAGGGACAGGAAAAGAGATTTAAAGATGGGCTTAAAGCTAACCTTAAAAACTGACATAGACACCGAGAATTGGAGAGCCCTGGCCCTTGAGTGTTCTAACTGGAGGTCAGCTGTGACTAGAAGTGCTGTTGAATTTGAAAAAACACAAATGGAGGGCAAAAGGGAGAAACATGCCAAGAGGAAGGTGTGTCAAGCCAACCCTGGCCTGGACTGCCTTCCACCTGGAAACCGATATAATCACTGTGGAAGAACATGTGGGTCAAGAATAGGGCTCTACAGTCACGTATCCACCGCCAAGACACTACACTTGGAAGGCTATCATACTTGAACAACGAGGGATCGCCTAAATAAGTAATGGAAGAGTTATTTCTGGGGGTGACAATTCCAAGAAAGTCATAGAAAACAAAAATGCCCAAGCTCCCATTAAAGGTAAAACAGTGTAGTTTTGTCCAGCAAAACTAGAGCTGTCAATCAATATTATCTGGGTCATTTTTCATGAGGGGTGGAAATGTGCCTTGGCTTGCCCATAGCCATGGTCCTTTTAGGTCGTTGGGAGACGGAGGTGGAGCCATTGCTGTTAAGAGGACTCTGTCACTTTTAATGGTCTTTATCTGGTCCCTTGTGGAAGTGTGTCCACATCACCAGTTGGCCATGCAATTCGCAATGACAAGCAAGATCTGCTTAAGAACCCTTTTAAAGGTCACACATGGGTAATGTTGCCCGATCCACACAAGAGAAAGCTCTGTGCGCTGTCTGATCAGTTTGCTTTCAACTCTGACAAAAAATCTATGTGCCTTTTTAGTTGCTTTAGGATTAATTGCTGGCAAAAGAGGTTGTTTGACCAAAAGAAGGTCTTAGTGGCTTAGAGGATGATTTTGGAAGTTGTTTCATCAGTTTATTTTGAATATGAGAAAACTGAGCTTGCTTCTAACTGGGTTTCTTATAGCAAACACAACCGGGATTAAAATATCTATTGATAATGGGTAAAGGTTTTCCCTTGACATTAAGTCCAGTTGTGTCTGACTCTGGGGGGTGGAGCTCATCTCCATTTCTAAGCCAAAGAGCCACCTGCTTTTGGAGGCATTCTACCTTCATTCAGGTATTACAGGTTGAAGATCTTTCTCTCTCTCGGCATTACTTCGCGAACGAAGATTCAGGAAGGACTCATCCCACGCTTTTTACAAGCGCGTTGATGACTAAAAAGGCCAATCTGAGATAGGCAAGTTCGGTTGCAGAAAGCGCAGCAGAAAGTCTCCTTGGGTGATGTTTTTTCCAAGTTGCGGTTCTTTCTGCGTTGTCGTTTCTCTTCGAGACCCATTCGGCGTGTCTTCTCGAAAGAGGCCGCAGCATTGTGGATAGTGCTTCTCCATGCCTCCCGATGTGAGGCCAGGGTGGACCATTGTTGGTGATCAATCTGGCCAAGCCTGAGATGTTGTTTCAGGGAGTCCTTATATCTCTTTTGGGGGGCGCCTCTCTTGCGCTGACCCGTGGCGAGTTCACCGTAGAGTAGTATCTTTGGGAGGTGGTGGTCCTCCATCCTAGAGACGTGTCCTGCCCAGCGCAGCTGTGTTCTCAATAGCATGGCCTCAATGCTGGTGATCCCTGCTTGCTCAAGGACAGCAACATTCGTCACATAGTCGGTCCAGTGTATATTTAGGATTGTGCGAAGACAGCGCTGATGAAAGCGCTCGAGGAGTCGTAGGTGTTGGCGATATGTGACCCATGTTTCAGACCCATAGAGGAGAATGGACAGGTATTACATTCAGGTATTACAGGTTGAGGATCTTAACACAGTGTTTTTCAACCTTTTTTGAGCCACGGCACATTTTTTACATTTACAAAATCCTGGGGCATACCACCAACCAAAATGACACAAAATGACACTCTAACACAGTAATACATATAGTTAATATGTTTTAAATGTATTTATACACTCAGTCTGAAACCTGGACCTGTTTCGATGAACACAACATCGATATCCTGGCAGGAATGGCAGAGAGACACAAACTTCCCACACAGAACTCCCATAACCAAGAGAAAATACTATAAGAGTTTGGTGGGCATTGACCTTGAGTTTTGGAGTTGTAGTTCACCTATATCCAGAGAGCACTGCGGACTGAAACAATGTTGGATCAGGACCAAACTTGGCATGAATACTCAATATGCCCAAATGTGAACACAGATGGAGTTTGGGGAAAATAGCGTGAGCGTTTTCAGGAGGGGAGGGGGGAAGGAGGAAGACATGACCTGTGCGAGCGTTACTGCGCAAACTCGCCCCAGAGCAAAGTGAGGCAAAGCGAGTAGAGCGAGGCTGGGAAGAAGGGAGCCCGAGTGGAGAAGAAAAAGTATTCGGCAGGAGGGGGAAGAAAGGGTATTGGAAGTTCCAATTTCCCACGGCACACCTGATGATCGCTCACGGCACACTAGTGTGCCATGGCACACTGGTTGGGAAATACTGTCTTAACAGACTAGAGGGATGAGCCAAAACTAACAAAATAAAGTTCAACAGGGACAAATGCAAGATACTCCACTTAGGCTGAAAAAATGAAATGATACAGTGGGGGATGTCTGGCTCGACAGTAGTACCGGGGAGATAGCACAGTGGTAACACAGCTGTGCTTGCAACCTGAAGGTTGCTGGTTCAATTCCCCGAGCTGGCTTGGATGACCAGCTAATAACAATATATGAGCCTAGTCCACTGCCCACCCAAGCAGTTCAAACACCAATGGGGACCATTATATAAAATAATGGGGAAGGGCTTTTTATAGACCTACAACGCCTGAAAGTTTCGGCTGGCCTGCGAGGTGAATTGCGGAAGAGGGAGAAGAAAAAAAAAACCAGAAGGCTCCCGTCATGAGGCTGGAACAACAGCACCCCCTGGTGATGCAAAGACGCATAACAACAACAATGACGTAATTGGAGCAGTGACATCCTGGATGACCCTGTATGACGCACACCTGCATGTCCCGTTACCCTGTGACGCAGCCAAGAAAGAACCCTTCTATAAACTGCACTGTACTGTCTATGTGTAACCTGTATTGTCTATGTGTAAAACTGTACGTCTCCGACAGGGATTGTCTGTCGTATATGTATTGTAATCCGCACTGAGTCCCCTTCGGGGTGAGAAGAGCGGAATAGAAATAAACAGTATTATTATTATTATTATTATTATTACGTGTGAAAAAGATCTTGGAGTCCTCGTGGACAACAAGTTAAACATGAGCCAACAATGTCATGCGGCGGCTTAAAAAGCCAGTGGATTTTGGCCTGCATAAATAGGAGTCTCATGCCTAGATCCAGAGAAGCCATGCTAAACCTCTATTCTGACTTGGCTAGACTATACCTGGAACCAGACTGTGTCCAATTCTGGGCACCACATTTGAAGGGAGATGTTGACAAGCTGGAATGTGTCCAGAGGAGGGTGACTAATAATAATGATGCTAATAATTTATTTATACCCCAGCACCATCTCCACGTGTAACGACTCTCCAAAACACGGTAGGGATCACGCGTAGAAGTCAGCTTGTCCAACACGATTTTATTGAAGGTACGGCACCCGTGAAGCTAAAGCACCGGCCCGCCACCCAAACACACCTTAAATACCCCGGTAGCCCCTCCCCTTCCCATGCAATGTCCAGAGGAGGTTTCATCAGCCTTCCATGAATCAGCAATCCCAGTAGTCCATAGGGGCATGACCCCAGGGTCACAGAGTCAGCGTCATGAGTCTCAATGTCCAATGTCCAAGCCTGGAGGAGTTACCTCACTTCCCTCCTAGGCACCTGGAAGTTACCTCACTCCCAGTCTGACTCAGCAGTCTCATGAAAAGTAGGACAAAGGTCGCGTCAGGAATTAAGGCAAAGGTCGCTGCTGCCTCATGACAGGTTGGGAACCTGGTCTTCCCCAAAGCTCAGGTTTCCCAATCCTGACATAACGGTCTCATCCACCTCGTCCTCCCCTGAGGAAATAAAACATATTCAATCCCGTGGTGGAAATGGATTCACATACTTTTTCAAAAAACTACAATGGAAAGTTGGGTGAACCTTCCCCAGACTCTTAGGCAATAACAGGGTATAAGACACCTTATTCACAACCCTTTCTACCTTAAAAGGCCCAATATACTTCGGACTTAACTTTTTAGACTTATATCCTAGTTTTAAATTCTCTGTAGACAGCCACACCAAATCCCCTTCAACATACTCCTCCCTTCCTGCCGCTTGCGATCTCCGAACAGCTTATAGGACCGTTGTGCCTTCCTTAAAGCCTCCGCCACTTCCTTCCAAACCTCTCTAGCTTGCCCTTTCCACTCCACCCTTTCTCCTCCCCCCTTCTACCTCCAAAAGCTGAGGCAATGGAGCTATCTCTTGCCCATAAACGATCTCAAAGGGGGACCTCCCAGTCGAAGAATGCACGGAGCTATTGTAAGCCACTTCAGCGTATGGCAGGAGATCAGACCAATTATTCTGTTCTTGATTGCTAAACACCCTCAGATAGGTCCCTAAAGATTTATGCATTCTCTCCACAGCGCCATTACAAGAAGGATGATAAGCAGATGTCAAACGTCTTTGTGCTCCTAATACCTCTAAAAAACCTTCCCCAAAACTGAGCGGTAAACTGGACTCCTCTGTCACTCAACACCTGCTCCGGACAACCATGCAACCTATACACATGCTGCACATACAGCTCTGCCAAGCGTTCTGCTGACGGCAATCCCTTTAAGGGAATGAAATGGGCTTGCTTAGAAAACATATCCAAGACCGTCCATATATAACGATAACCTCGGCTGCAAGGCAACTCACCTACAAAATCCGTACTAACATGCGTCCACGGTTTCACCGGATCAGCCACCACTTGTATCAAACCCCGCGGCTTAGCAGAGGGAACTTTGCTTCTAGCACACCTTTCACAACCTTCCACATACTGCCTTATCTCCACCTTCATGCCAGGCCACCAATACCTCTTCTTAACAGCTAACACAGTCTTAGTCATCCCCCAATGCCCAGCCGTCTTGTGATCATGCATCATCTCCAATACCTTCACTCGCAACCTCTTGGGGACATAAATCTTACCACCAACCATCCACAATTCCTTTACCATAACACATTCCTTCTCATGCTCCTGTAACCACTGATCATCCACATAATTCCTCTGTAACTCTAAGCTCCATTCATCCACAACTTCCACTTCCTTTTTAAGCACCGCCTTCTCCTGCGATCGGGTCTGCACCGCACAACCCCACTGCTCTTTGGAAAAAACCTCTCCTTCCTTATGCAACCCATTCTCCCCTACACTAGGATATCGAGACAAAGCATCAGCCACAACGTTCTCTTTACCTTTAATGTGCTGTAACCTAAAATTAAACCTATTGAAAAACTGGGACCACCTCACCAACTTCGGGACAACTTCTGTGGGTTCCTTAAATACTTCAAATTCTGGTGATCAGTCATTACCACAAATGGAAATGCAGCCCCTTCCAGAAACTGCCTCCAAGTCACTAATGCATTGCGCACTGCAAATGCCTCCTTCTCCCACACCGGCCACTTACGTTCATGTTCCCCAAATTTCTTCGAAAAATAAGCACAAGGTCTCAATTTCCCTTGACCATCCTCTTGCAACAAAGCCCCCCCCATATGCCCAAGCAGAAGCATCACACTGAACTACAAAAGGTTCATTCACATCAGGATGCAACAACAATGGCCCCTCAGTAAAGGCTTTCTTCAACCTCATAAAAGCTTCCTGACAACCCTGGTCCCAATTCAACACTGCACCTGGGGACTTAACCTTCCTAGACTCTCCTTTACCCTTGGTCTTCAATAGCTCAGTGAGTGGGAGGGCTATAGCAGCAAATCCGGGATAAAAGTCCGATAGAAATTCGCTAACCCTAAAAAGCCTGCAACTGCCTCCGGGTACGCGGAGCCTCCCAGCTCAACACGTCATCCACCTTCGCCGGATCCATTTCCACACCACCACACCAATCCTATATCCTAAGAAATCAATCTGATTCTTACCAAACTCACACTTACTCAGCTTCACAAACAAACTAGCTTGCCTCAACCGCTCTAACACCTCTCGCACCAACCTAACATGCTCCTCTTTCGTACTTGTCGCTACTACAATGTCATCTAAGTACACAAAGACCCCTTTATACAAAAAGGGGGTGCAACACCTCATTAATTAATTGCATAAACAGACCTGGAGATCCTGCCAAACCGAAGGGCATCACGACCCACTCGAATAACCCGAGAGGGCACGAAAACGCGGTCTTCCACTGGTCACTTTCTTTAACACGAATCATATGGAACGCGTCGATCAAATCTAATTTCGTAAAAAACTTACAACCTCCTAATAATCCCAACAGATCCTTGATCAGCGGCAGGGGATAGCAGTTTGTAGTGCTAACTGCATTCAACCCTCTATAGTCAATGCCAATCTCAACTTACCATCTTTCTTCTCCCTAAATAACACTGGTGCGGCTAAAGGGGACTCTGATCGCCTAATAAACCCCTTCTTCAGATAATCATCTATCTGTTCTCTCAATGCAATTTTCTCTTTAACAGTCATAGCATAGATTTTTGGTTTAGGTAAAACTGCCCCCTCTTTTATCTCTATGCTACATTGTACATTTCTTAGAGGAGGAAGCTTTTGGGCTAACTTTGGGTTAAACACGTCAACATAATCCCAATACTCCTGAGGCACCCCTTTCACTTCATCATTAACCCTTCTCTTCACATTAGGGGCACACTGCACCGTCCCCGCCTTCCAATCAATTTTGGGGTTCACTTTTTCCAACCAAGGCATACCTAAAACTACTTCATGCCCTTTTATGGGAGCCATAACAAAGTCAATGCTCCCCTCCCATGGTCCTACACGCCCCTTCAACCCTTTCATCCCTGCAGAGAAAGGTCCACCCTCAATAGTCGTCCCATCCAATTGCTTAAAGGTAACTGGAGTCTCTAACGGTTCAGTCTCACCACCTAACTCCTCCACTAACTGAGGTGACATGATATTTTCAGAACACCCACAGTCTACTAAAGCCTTTTTCTTCACCACAAGATCACCCTTAATCAATCCCAAAGTACATTGTATGTTATTCCTCACCCCAACTTTCACACTTTCAACATTGTCCACCACAACAGCCTTAGCTGCTGCCACTTTCACTGCCGGCTTCTGTTGGCATTGATAAGCAAAATGCCCGGGTGATTACAAGCATAACACCGAACTCGATTCAGCATCGGCTTCCTGCTAACACTGGAACGGTTGTCGCCAACAGACTTAGCCTCCATCCCTCTAGGCCGGCTCTCTTTCCATGCACGACCACCGCCTCTTGACCTCATCGGTTGAGCCTGCCGCCTCCGCACCTGGGCCAGGATTCCCTCTACGTTGCCCGCCAATTGGATCCATCCGTCAATATCTCCTGGATCATCACGGTGAAGGCACCACTCTAAAACCCCCGGCGCAAACCGTCCTTGAACATCTCCAACAAGGTGGCTTGGGACCATTCTGCCACCTTCCCTGCGAGTCCCATAAATTCTTCGGCATATTCGGTCACCGACTTGGTACCTTGGGTCAGGCACCGCAACGCCTCCTTCGCTTTAATCCTCTCAAGGGGATCCCGAAACCTGTTCCTGATGGCACACAGGAACCTCCTCACCGATCCAAGGCAGGGATCCCGACGATCGTGGCACTGTACATACCACTCAGCAGCACGACCTTTGAACACAGCACCAACAGCTCTTACTTGGCTTCTTTCACTGGGATACAAATGTCCATAATCTTCCATATGGTCTTGTACTGCTGCAATAAAAAGGCAACTTTGGATGCTTCCCATCGAATTCTACTCGTAACGGCTCCTTTTTCATTCGGCCTCCAAATTCCTGGGAAGCCATTCCTTGCCCTGGCAAATTTCTAGGTCTCGCAATACCTCTCCCCATTCCAGCTGATGGGACTCTTGTAACAGGCTTTGGACTCCTCAGGCCATCCTCTCCCATCATCCTCACTCCCGAAGGAGATCTAGGACGCGCTGAAACAGGACTTTCCCGACCTCGGTTTTGGTTCCTCACTCCCGAAGAAGATCTAGGACGCTCACCGAGGCACCATCCATCCAGGAATGATAGGTAAAATCTCCACCTCCTGGAGCCTGCCACATTGACTCTCTCTGGTCCTTCTCATCCAACCTCTGGGACAACCGGTTCATCGTCTGCACCACTGCTTCTATTTGACAGCTTAACACATCAAATTTTGACGGTGATTCCGGTTCGGGGGTCTCACTACCTCCTCCCGTTGCCAGGTCCGCCTTACCAACCTTGGCACGTTTCTCCAGATCCCACTGGATCCCCTCCAGACGAGCACCTTGGTACTCCACCGCCTGGTCTTCCACCGCGAGCGCCCCGACGCCTCCACCGCTCGGACAGTGCTCCTGCGCCCTTCCATCTGCCAGGCCCCTCTCTCTCCTCCGCCTGCATCTCGTCCACCTGGGCTTGCCAGAGCTGCTCCCCTTCACGGAGCCTCTTCTCTTGAGCCATCCACTCCCGGGATACATCTGGACTCCCCACCTGGTCCAGAGTGGTCCACTCCCACTCCTGGGTTCTTCGGATCTCTTCATTCTCATCCAAAACCCAGCTGTCCAGATACTTCTCCTCGTTCCACGCCAACCTCGCCATTGCTGGGATAGCTGGTCAGGGGCTTTAGCTTCTGTAACGACTCTCCAAAACACGGTAGGGATCACGCGTAGAAGTCAGCTTGGTCCAACACGATTTTATTGAAGGTACGGCACCCGTGAAGCTAAAGCACCGGCCCGCCACCCAAACACACCTTAAATACCCGGTAGCCCCTCCTTCCCCATGCAATGTCCAGAGGAGGTTTCATCAGCCTTCCATGAATCAGCAATCCCAGTAGTCCATAGGGGCATGACCCCAGGGTCACAGAGTCAGCGTCATGAGTCTCAATGTCCAATGTCCAAGCCTGGAGGAGTTACCTCACTTCCTCCTAGGCACCTGGAAGTTACCTCACTCCCAGTCTGACTCAGCAGTCTCATGAAAAGTAGGACAAAGGTCGCGTCAGGAATTAAGGCAAAGGTTGCTGCTGCCTCATGACAGGTTGGGAACCTGGTCTTCCCCAAAGCTCAGGTTTCCCAACCCTGACAGGAAGTTTTAACTGTGTTTATTAATAGCCGGTTGTAACAATATCCAAGAAGTACTGTGAAGAAAAATGCTGTGCAACCAATATGCTTTATGTGCCTGAGAATCCATAAATAAACATATCTTTGATCAAATTACTACATTAAAGGCTTGTGTCATGTTACTGAATTGAAGATATTTCTACAGGAAGACGGCTGAAGCTCATATTGGAGCTGAATACAGTACAGTATTGGGTCACACATTAAAAGGACACATACAAACATTTTTAAAAACAGACAACAAACAAATATAAATAAAAGGTGTAGTTCCAAAAGCAAAGTAAAATAATACAAAACAGACAATGATATCAAATAAAAATGCTTAACAATAACGTAATGCAATAAAATGATGACAATAACATAAGAAAATGCTAAAAGAATTAAACAAGGGTGAGCTGGGCCAAATGCAAAGGGTAAAATTATAAAAACCCATGGGTGAGATAGATATAGTGCTATGTATAATGAGATGCTCGGGTGGGATAAACAATGAGGTTAATCTCCACTGAGGGATGAGATGAAGTGCATCAGAAGGACGAATGGGTACTGGGACAGGTCATGGCATGACATGATCAAGGGTCTAGAGAACAAGCTCTATGAGGAGCAGCTTAAAGAGCTGGGCATGTTTAGCCTGAAGAAGAGAAAGCTGAGAGGAGACATGACGAGGGCTATGGATCAAGATGGGAGGGGAAGTCATAGAAAGGAAGGAACAAGCTTGTTTTCTGCTGCACTGGAGACTAGGATGTGGAACAATGGCTTCAAACTACAGGAAAGGAGATTCCACCTAAACACGAGGAAGAACTTCCTAATGGCGAGAGTTGTTCAGCAATGGAACTATCTGCCCCGGAGTGTGGCGGAGGCTCCTTCTTTGGAGGCTTTTAAACAGAGGCTGGATGGCCATCTGTTGGAGGTGCTTTGAATGCGATTTTCCTGCTTCTTGCCAGGGGGTTAGACTGGATGGCTCACGAGGCCTCTTCCATGATTCTATGATTCTATGT
>JARBWK010003512.1:0-12234 GCA_030556195.1 Anolis apletophallus | reverse complement strand
AGGAAGGGGAGAGAGGGGAGCTGTGATGCCGGGAAACCGAGGGCCGGGCTGCTCTGGAGAGCCAGATGCAATCATGAAAGAGCCACATCTGGCTCCCTAGCCATAGGTTCCCTACCCTTGCTTTAGGGGCTTGGTGGGGAATGACTGACCCATCAATCATTCCCTAATAAATCTCAGTTAATAAATCTCTATTCAGTTCTCATTTATATATGTAAGGGCTCTCTGCCTTAGAATCCAGCTGGATGTGCAAAAAGTTGTATTTTAAAATGTCAGCTGCAAACCATTGAGCTGGATACAATGACCTTCAATTTCATCCAAGGTTTGGCAAAAACATTTTTTTCCTGAAGACTGGAGAAGCTTATATGAAAAAGCAGCTGTTATGTCTTCTAGCATTAGCTATAGCTAATGTGAATGAGTTCTTTTCCCGGGCAAAAGTCTACCGGTATATCATATAGCCATCCAAAGCAATCTCAGAAATCACAAATCAGTAATTTATGAGACAAAAGAGAAGAAATCTGGTTTTGAGCTTCACCAAGATGAGCAACCAGTGCTGATAAGACAGGATGCTATAAATCTAATATTAGTTCACACACACACACACACACACAAAATGAAAGGCCTATTCCCAAGTGGCATTTGGATTTAACACAAGCAGAACCTTGCATAACCACAAATCAAGGAAAATAAGGAAACTAATTTATTTTTGCCATTAACAAGATAGCAAGCATATTTTGTGATCTTTCTATGAATACATAGAAAGAGCCTTCACAGAAGCATCTGAAAGACTTGGTCTCTCACGAGCATTGAGGACACCAAGTGCTCTGCCAGCAGGCGCCAATCAATCCTCTGCAATGCCAGCAATAAAGCATACTGGTGTAATGCTAAAAAATGTTGACCGTTTCTGCTACCTTGGCAGCCACAATGTCAACTCTCCCCGAAAGTTGACTTTGACACTAAAATACCACATTGTCTGAGCCCTGTGAGAGCATCGGTTTTTTTAAAAAAATGAGCACTTGAGGATTGAGACATTCATAGCAATACCAAGATGCTTGTTTATAAAGCTGTTGTCCTCCCAACCCTGTTATGCATCTGCCAAATGTGGACTATCTGCAGACATCACTCTCAACTTCTGGAAGGATCTCATCAGTGTTGCCTTCAAAAAAAATCCTGCAAATCTCCTGGAAAGACAGGCAAACAAATGTCAGTGTTCTGGAAAAAGCAAAGACCACCAACACTGAAGTGATCATTCTTTGCTATCAACTTTGCTGGACCGACATAAACACCCAGAACTGGGAAGCCCTGGCACCCAATTTTGGCGCCCCAATTAACCAATTTTGGCGCCCTAGGCCACACTTTGGAATTACATCCCCAAACCAACCTCTACCGCGCCCCCTCCCCCACCTCCTCGGGGCTCCACACGCCTCCTTCTTCCTCCGCACGCCCCGGGGGCGAGCCTTCCCTTCCTTCCTCCTCCTCCTCGCCATGCGCCCGGCTTCCTTGACTCTCACCACGCGCCCGGCGTCGCAGAGGAGGAGGAAGGGAAGCGCATGGCGAGGGGGAGGAGGAAGGAAGGGAAGGCTCGCCCCTGGGGGTGAGCCTTCCCTTCCTTCCTCCTCCTTCGTGCCATGAGCCCGGCTTCCTCCCTCCTCGCCACGCGCCCGGCATCACGGAGGAGGAGGAAGGAAGGGCATGGTGGAGGAGGAAGGAAGGGAAGGCTTGTCCTCGGGGGAGCCTTCCCTTCCTTCTTCCTCCTCCTTGCCATGCGCTTCCCTTCCTCCTCCTCCTTCTCACCAAGAGCCCGGCTTCCTCCTCTCTCGCCACACGCCCGGCGTGGCGGAGGAGGAGGAAGGGAAGCGCATGAGGAGGAGGAAGGAAGGGAAGGCTCGTCCCTGGGGGTGCACCTTCCCGTCCTTCTTCCTCCTTCTCACCATGCGCTTCTCTTCCTTCCTCCTCCTTGCCACGAGCCCCGCTTCCTCCTCCTCGCCACGCATCCAGCTTCGTGTGGAGGAGGAAGGAAGCGCATGGTGAGGAGGAAGGAAGGGAAGGCTCGTCCCCGGGGGTGCGCCTTCCCTTCCTTCTTCCTCCTTCTCACCATGCGCTTCTCGTCCTTCCTCCTCCTTGCCACGAGCCCCGCTTCCTCCTCGCCACGCATCCGGCTTCGCGGAGGAGGAGGAAGGGAAGCGCATGGTGAGGTGGAGGAAGGAAGGGGAAGGCTCCCCCCAGGGTGCACCTTCCTTCCTTCTTCCACCCTCTCACCATGCGCGTCCCTTCCTTCCTCCTCCTTGCCACGAGCCCGGCTTCCTCCTCCTCGCCACGCATCCGGCTACAAGGAGGAGGAGGAAGGGAAGTGCAGGGTGAGGAGGAGGAAGGAAGGGAAGGAGCGTCCCCGGGGGTGGGTCTCCCTTCCTTCCTCCTCCTCCTCGCCATGCACCCGGCTTCCTTGAGTCAAGGAAGCCAGGCGCGTCACGGAGGAGGAAGGGAAGCCCCGCCCCCGGGGCGCACAGAAGGAGGAGGAGGTGTGCGGAGCCTCGAAAAGGTGGGGGGAGCCAAGGAAGAGTGCAGGAAAGGGGAGGGGGTGCGGGGCAGGTGTGGATGGCACGCAGGCGCAGAAGTGCCCGAAGATCGACTTTTTAAAAAATGGGGGGTCCAGATCTGGCGCCCCCCCCCTCGGCTGCACCCCTAGGCCGTGGCCTAGTGTGGCCTTATGGGTGATCCGGGCCTGCTGGCACCTGAATGTTCTAGTTGGAGATTTATTTATTTATTTTTTTCCCATACTTGTACCTCGCCTTTTTCACCCCAAAGGGGACTTAGGGTGGCCTCACAACCGGCAACAATTTGATGCCCGACAGTCAGATTCCAAAAAATAACAATTACAATTAAAACCAGCAATAAAACATAAATTGTTAAAACAACAATTAAAATCATGTAAGTTCAAAATCATAGTCCAGAATCAGTTCATTGGTCCATTACTGCTCGAATGCTTGGACCTATAACCATGTCTTAAGTTTTTTTCCTAAAAGACAGGATGAAGGAGGGCTGTTCTGATTTCATTGGGGAGAAAGTTCCATAGACGAGGGGCCACGAGACAAGGCCCTGTCTCTTGTCCCCACCAGTCATGCTTGCGAGGATGGTGGGATCGAGAGCAGGGCCTCCCCAGACAATCTGAATCTCCATGATGGTTCATGGGAGGAGATACGTTCAGACAGGTAAGCCGGTGAGATCGGCTGCTACCAACACTGCTATGGATTTTGAAGAGACACAAATAAAGGGCTTGTTGTTTATTCGTTCGGTTGCTTCCGACTTTTCGTAACCTCATGGACCAGCCCACGCCAGAGTTCCCTGTCGGCTGTGGCCACCCCCAGTTCCTTCAAAGTCAAGTCAGTCCCTTCTATCCATCTTGCTCTTGGTCAGTCCCTCTTTTTTCTTCTTCTTCTATTTTCGCCAGCATCATTATCTTCTCCAAGCTTTCCTGTCTTCTCATGTGGCAAACGTATTTCATCTTTGCCTCTAATATCCTTCTCTCCAGTGAGCATTCAGGCTTTATTTCCTGGAGTATTTATTTATTTATTTATTTCCGACATTTTACCCCGCTCTTCTCAAACCCCTCCGGGGGACGGACTCAGAGCGGCTTCCACAAAGGCACAATTTGATGCCCACACAGTAAAATACAGTATAAACCCCCCAACCTTCAACAATAAATACAATTAAAATACAATTACATTAACATATCCTATGCATTCATTTATGTTAAAAACAGTGTTCCGTCCATAAAAAGCATTGAACCCTGTTCATCAATTTCCATTAAAATCCAGTCTAAAATGCTGCCTTGTGCTAGTGTGCAAACGTCTGGTCCCATAGCCAGGCTTTTACTTTTTTCCTGAATGTCAGGATGGATGGAATTGATCGTATGTCGCTAGGAAGCGCGTTCCACAGATGGGAACTGGTTTGATCTTCTTGCGGTCCAAGGCACTCCCAGAACTTTCCTCCAACACCACAGTTCAAAAGCATCTATCTTCCATCGCTCAGCCTTCCTTATGGTCCAGCTCTCACATCCATAGGTTACTATGGGGAATCTATAAGGATCTTCGTTGCCAGAATGATGTCTCTATTTTTCATTATTTTATCAACATTGGTCATTGCTCTCCTCCCAAGAAGTAAACATCTTCTGATTTCCTAGCTGCAGTCTGTGTCTGCAGTCATCTTTGTGTCTAGAAATATAAAGTCTGTCACTGCCACCACGTTTTCTCCCTCTATTTGCCAGTTATCAATCAGTCTGGTGGCCATAATCTGGGGGGAGGGGGGGGGGTGTTGTTTATGTTTAACTGCAACCCAGCTTTTGCACTTTCTTCTTTCACCTTGGCTAGAAGACTCCTCAGCTCCTCGCTTTTGGCCGTCAAAGTGTCATCTGCATAATCTAAGATTGTAAATGTTTCTTCTAGCAGTGGATTCATCAAGCCCCGCATGTCGCATGATGTGCTCTGCATTCAAGTTGAATAGGTCGGGTGAGAGTATACAGCCCTGCCGTACTCCTTTCCCAATCTTGAACCAATCTGTTGTTCTGTGGTTTGTTCTGACTGTTACTACTTGATCATTATACAGATTCCTCAGGAGACAGGCAAGGTGGCTTGGTATCCCCATACCACTAAGAACTTGCCACTATTGATTGTGATCCACACAGTCGACGGCTTTAGAATGGTCAATAAAACAGAAATAGATTTTTTTCCTGAAACTTCCTGCCTTTCTCCATTATGTAGTGGATATTGGCAATTTGGTTTCTCGTTCCTCTGCCTTTTCTAAACCCTATTCTAAACTAATAGAGGTCATTATTGCCTTCCGCCTGGAAATCTATGTCCTCAATGTGAAATACTATGTGGATCCAGAATAGGTTTCCACAGTCACTTATAGACCCACCACCAAGACTCTACCTTTGGGAGACAATCATACTTGGCCACGAATGATAGCTTATGACAGTGTTTCCCAACCGGTGTGCCATGAGCGATCGT
The DNA here is from genome assembly GCA_030556195.1 of Anolis apletophallus. Classification (NCBI taxonomy): domain Eukaryota; kingdom Metazoa; phylum Chordata; class Lepidosauria; order Squamata; family Anolidae; genus Anolis; species Anolis apletophallus. The sequence continues at coordinate 7,231 of JARBWK010003512.1, read as the reverse complement.
CAGGTGTGCCGTGGTAAATTGGAACCTCCAATACCCTTTCTTCCCCCTCCTGCCGAAAACTTTTTCTTCTCCACTCGGGCTCCCTTCTTCCCAGCCTCGCTCTGTTCGCTTTGCCTTGCTTTGCTCACACTGCCACCATTTTGATCCGAGGGGGCAGTGTGAGCGTGTTCAGGAGGGGAGGGGGGAGGAAGGAAGAGGTGGGGCGAGTCTGCACAGTAGCGCCTGCACAGGTCACATCTTCCTCCCTCCCCCCTCCCCTCCCCTCCTGAAGAAGGGAGCCATAGTGTAGAAGTCAGTGTAAGTGTTCGGCAGGAGGGGAAAGAAAGGGCGCGAAGGGGGAGGAAGAGGTCTCTGTCGAAAGCTGGCATGAGCAAACTTGGACCTTCCAGGTGTTTTGGACTCCAACTCCCACCATTCCTAGCAGCCTCAGGCCCTTTTCCTCCTCCCACCCTCAGCCACTTAAGCAGGAAAGGGCCTCAGGCTGTTAGGAATGGTGGGAGTTGAAGTCCAAAGCACCCAGAGGGCCGAAGTTTTCCCATGCCTGTTTTAGGGACCTTAAAGTGGTGAGCCTCCTTCCAACATTGTGATTCTGGATAGAAAACAAACAACATAACATAACATTGTTTGAGTCCACAGTGCTCTCTGGGTGTAGGTGAACTACAACTTCCAAACTCAAGGTCAATTCCCAAGCAAACCCTTTCAGTACTTTCTGTTGATAATGAGAGTTCAATACGCCAAGTTTGGTTCAATTCCATTGTTGCAAGAGTTCAGGATGCTCTTCGATTGTGTGTTAACTATAAATCTCCGAAACCGTAACTCCCAAATGTCAAGGTCTATTTTCCCCAAGCTCCATCTGTATTCACATTTGGGCATATTGAGTATTCATGCCAAGTTTGGTCCTGATCCAACATTGTTTGAGTCCACAGTGCTCTCTGGATATAGGTGAACTACAACTCCAAAACCCAAGGTCAAGCCCACCAAACTCTTATAGTATTTTCTCTTGGTTACTATTTTAGAGTGTCATTTTGTGTCATTTTGGTTGGCTCCACCCCCTCCCAGGCTCCGCCCCCCATACTCAATATGCCCAAATGTGAACACTGGTGGATTTGGGGGAAAATAGACCTTGACATTTGGGAGTTGTAGTTGCTGGGATTAGTAGTTCGCCTACAATCAAAGAGCATTCTAAACCCCACCAATGATGGAATTAACCAATCTTGGCACACAGAACTCCCATGACCAACAGGAAATACTGGAAGGCTTTGGTGGGCACTGACCTTGAGTTGTGGAGTTGTAGTTCACCTCCATCCAGAGAGCACTGTGGACTCAAATAATGATGGATCTGGACCAAACTTGGCATGAATACTCAATATGCCCAAATGTGAACACAGATGGAGTTGTGGGAAAATAGACCTTGACATTTGAGAGTTACAGTTTCTGGGATTTATAGTTAACACACAATCAAAGAGCATCCTGAACTCTTGCAACAATGGAATTGAACTCTCATTACCAACAGAAAGTACTGAAAGGATTTGCTTGGGAACTGACCTTGAGTTTTGGAGTTGTAGTTCACCTACATCCAGAGAGCACAATGTTGGATCAGGACCAAACTTGGCATGAATACTCAATATGCCCAAATATGAACAGGAGAAGGAAGGAAGGAGGGGAAGAAGAGAAGGATGGAGGGAGGAAAGGGAGGAGGGAAAGTGAGAAGGAAGAAAAGATAAAAGGGTGGCAGGAAAGAAAGGAAGGAAGGTGAAAGAGGGGCAAGGAGGGAGGGAGAACAGTTGAAAGGACGAAAGGGTGGATGGATGGGTGGATGGATGGATGGAAGGAAGGAGAAAGAGAGGAGGAAGAAGGGAGGGAGGAGGAAAGGGTGGATGGATGGATGGAAGGAAAGAAGGTGAAAGAGAGGAGGGAGGAAAGAAGGAAGGAAGAAAAGAGGAAAGAGTGGAAGGAAAGGAAGGGAGGAAGGAGAAAGAGAGGGAAGGGGGAAGAGAGACGGCCGGGCGACAGTTGGGGCTCTTGAGGTGGCGGCGGAGGAGGCGGGAGCACCACCGCGAACTGGGCCAGGCCTCCACGGCCGCGGCCAGGCCTCCGCGAACTGGGCCAGGCCGCCGCGCGGGCCTCCGCGCCGCAGCCAAGCCTTCGCAGCTGCGGCTAGGCCTCGCGGCCGCGGCCAGGCCATCATGGCTGCGCCAGGCCCCCGCCGCCAGGCCCCCGTCGCCAGGCCTCCGCTGCCGACGCGAGTGCGCCTGCGCCGCGCGGTGCGCCAGTGCGCCTGCGCCGGCGAGAGTGTGCCAGTGCGCCTGCGCCAGTGCGCCTGCGCCGGCGAGAGTGCACCTGCACCGGCTAGAGTGTGCCTGCACCGGCGCGAGTGCAACTGCGCCGGCGCGCCGATTGGTGGGGGGAGGGAGGGCAGGAGGGAGCCTGCTCCTCCTCCCTGCCCCGCCCAGCACTGCCCCTCTGCAAAAAAATAAAGAAATAAAAAAATTAAAAAAAATAAAAAACAGGGTAGGGGGCCGTAGGGAAGGTACTGGGGGCCGTATGCGCGGGCCGCCAGTTGGACAGCCCTGGTATACATCACATACCTTCAAACCGGCAGGTTTTGTCAGGAACGCTTCTGATCAATCCTCTGTCATTTTGCTTGTTGAGCTACTTTAAAATGTCCTAATGTTTCTCAACTTCCCCCTTTCCCCAGTTTCCTTCGGTTGTTGAACGCTTGTACTTAAATTTACATCAATTGAGGTAATCTAGAGACAATGGGGGAAAGTGGAAGAAGGAAAAAGAAATGGGAACTTTGAAAACATAACTGAAAAATTGGAATGACAGAGGGTTAATTAGGACAGTCCCGGCCCCAGTTTGAAAGTATGCTGTTATCCAGACACTGTGACATTGAAACAGTTTTGTAAGATGTATAATTCTCTGTTTTGGCCATCATAACAGTGCAAAAATGTGGTTTTTGTGTTTTGTTCTTTTATTTAATTCATTTCTTTCCTATCATGGTCAATGCTCAAGACAGTTAATCAGCAGCATTAAAAACAGATTAAAATCAAATTACAAACAGATAAGACAGCAATACCATTTAAATCATCTAATTAATCAAGCAATTAACATCCCCACAGTAATCAGTAAAGCAAAGGAAAAGGTCACTTTGAAGAGGGGTGTCTTACCACCCTTGCTAAAAGAAGCAAGGGTATAAATTAACCCAGAGTTTTCCAAACTGTGTCATGACACATAAATGTGTCATCTGCAGCGTGTAGGTGAGTCACGTGACGGTAATGAGAAACCTTTGAGTCCACGTGAAACAGGCAATACATCCTGTATTTTAATATATATAAATGAAAATTTTTCATGAGATAGGTTGTGTCCCCATAGGTAACGGTTTTTCCTCTGACATTAAGTCCAGTCGTGTCCGACTCTGGGGAATAATGCTCATCTCCATTTCTAAGCCAAAGAGCCGGCATTGTTCGTAGACGTCTCCAAGGTCATGTGGCCTGCATGACTGCATGGAGCGCCCTTGCCTTCCCGCCGGAGCGCTATCTATTGATCTACGCACATTTGATTGTTTTCTAATTGCTAGGTTGGCAGAAGCTAGGGCTAACAGCGGGAGCTCATGCTGCTCCCCGGATTTGAACCTGTGACTTTTCAGTCAGCAAATTCAACAGCTCAGTGCTTTAACCCACTGCGCCCCATATTTTGCTATTACAATTTATGTATGTATCTCTATCTTTTATAAGGGGTTGGTTTAACCTCCAGTTTGGTGGGGTTCAGAATGCTCTTTGATTGTAGGTGAACTATAAATCCCAGCAACTACAACTCCCAAATGTCAAGTCTATTTTCCCCAAAGTCCACCAGTGTCCACATTTGGGCATATTAAGTATTTGTGCTAAGTTTGGTCCAGATCCATCATTGTTTGAGTCCACAGTGCTCTCTGGATGTAGGTGAGCTACAACTCCAAAACTTAAGGTTAGTCATGGGGGTTCTGTGTGCCAAGTTTGGTTCAATTCCATCACTGGTGGAGATCAGAATGCTCTTTGATTGTAGGTTAACTATAAATCCCAGCACTACAACTCCCAAATGACAAAATCAATCCCTCCCAACCCCACCAGTATTCAAATTTAGGTGTGTCAAGTATTTGTGCCAAATTTGGTCCAGTGAATGAAAACACATCCCGCATATCAGATATTTACATTACGATTCATAACAGTAGCAAAATTACAGTTTTGAAGTAGCAACGAAAATAATGTCATGGCTGTGGGTCACCACAACATGACGAACTGTATTAAGGGGTCACGGCATTAGGAAGGTTGAGAACAACGGTGCTAGTACCATGTTTTTGTACTTCAGTATTATAGTATTATGCTCCAAAGGGCTACTGCAGACCTTGAAGAAGAAGACGGCATATATATACGCTATCGTACTGATGGCAGCTTGTTCAACTGAAGCCATCTGAGGACTCGCACTAAGACTCTAAACTATCTAGTCCGTGAGCTGCTTTTTGCCGACGATGCTGCTCGTCGCCCATTCAGAAGCAGCCCTGCAGCGCCTAACATCCTGCTTTGCAACAGCTGCAGAGCTGTTTGGGCTGGAAGTCAGCCTGAAGAAAACAGAAGTTCTCTACCAGCCCGAACCACAGGAAGAACACCATCATCCCCACGTCAGCATAGACAAATCTGTGCTTAAGTCCGTTCAGCAGTTCACCTACCTGGGAAGCATCATCTCTTCAGACGCCAAGATTGATAAAGAGATAGATCACAGATTAGCAAAGGCATATCCATCAGTGCTGTCTTCGCACAATCCTAAATATACACTGGACTGACTATGTGACTAATGTTGCTGTCCTTGAGCAAGCAGGGATCACCAGCATTGAGGCCATGCTATTGAGAACACAGCTGCGCTGGGCAGGTCACGTCTCCAGGATGGAGGACCACCGTCTCCCAAAGATACAACCCTAAGGTGAACTCGCCACGGGTCAGCGTAAGAGAGGCGCCTCCAAAAAGAGAACATGTAAGAACATAAGAAGAGCCATGCTGAATCGGACCTCAGCCCATCTAGTCCAGCATTCTGTATCACACAGTGGCCCACCAGTTGTACACGGGGATTCGAGCAGAAGGGAGGGCAAAACCCTAACCTGCTCCCGACCCCCCACAACCAGTACCCAGGGAAATCCTGCCTACCTCAACCAACTCCGAGGTGGCACTTGAATGTCCTTTTCAGTAACTACCGATACACTTGGTATCCATGAATCTGTCTAATCCTGCCTTGAAGTTGTTCAGGCTGCCAGCTGTCACAACCTCTTCTGGAAGTGAGTTCCATAACCCAATGACCCTCTGGGTGAAGAAATATTTCCCTTTATTAGTCCTAATTTTCCTACCTTGGAGCTTCAGGGAGTGCCCTCTAGTCCTAGCGTTTTGTGACAAAGAAAATAGTTTTTCTTTATTCACCTTTTCTATCCCATGCATGATTTTATACACTTCGATCAAGTCACCTCTTAGACGCCGTCTTTCAAGGCTGAAAAGACCAAGGCGTTGCAACCTGGTTTCATAAGGGAGCCGCTCCATCCCTTGGATCATTCCAGAATTGTACACAGTACTCCAAATGTGGCCTTACCATCGATTTGTAGAGAGGTAATACAACATTTGCTGACCTATTTTCGATTCCCTTCCTGATCATGCCAAGCATAGAATTTGCTTTTTTCACTGCTGCTGCGCACTGGGTGACATCTTCATTGAGCTGTCCACCAAGACCCCAAGATCCCTTTCCTGGTTTGTCTCGGAAAGCTTTGACCCCATCAATTGGTAGGTGTAGTTGGGGTTCTTTGCCCCGATGTGCATGACTTTACACTTGTTTAGGTTAAAATGCATTTGCCACTTCTGCCCATTCACTCACCCCTCGAGAGATCTTTCTGGAGCTCTTTACAATCAGTTTCATTTTTAACTACCCTGAACAATTTAGTGTCGTCTGCAAACTTTGCTACCTCAGAATTCAATCCTACATCCAGATCATTAATGAATAAATTAAAAAGTAACGGACCCAAAACTGAACCTTGGGGTACGCCACTTCACCTCTTTCCACCCAGAGAAATGTCCATTTATAACCACCCTTTCTTTCCTACAGTTTAGCCAGGTTCCAATCCAGGACAAGACCTGTCCTCTGATTCCATGGCTGAAGAGCTTATTTAGGAGCCTTTGGTGAGGGACTTTGTCAAAAGCCTTTTGAAAGTCAAGGTAAACAATATCAATTGGGTCCCCTTTATCTATGTGTTTATTTACACCCTCAAAGAATTCTAACAAGTTAGTAAGACATGATTTGCCTTTGCAGAAACCATGTTGATTTTCTTTCAGCAATGCCTGTTCTTCTATGTGCCTAGTAATTTTTTCTTTTAATAATGGTTTCCATCATTTTGCCTGGAACTGAGGTTAAACTGACTGGTCTATAATTTCCTGGATCACCTCTGGATCCTTTCTTGAAGATCGGTGTTACATTTGCCTCCCTCCAGTCCTCGGTACAGTGCCTGATCTTAGAGAAAGGTTATATATCTTAGCTAGAAGTTCAGCAATTTCACACTTGAGTTCCTTAAGAACTCTGGGGTGGATGCCGTCTGGACCTGGTGATTTGTTGACATTTAGTTTAGTAAGGCATATGAGAACATCCTCCTTGTTTATCTCTATCTGTTTTAATTCTTTTAATTCCCTCCCTGAAAAACTGACTCAGCTGCAGGCATATGTTGTCTGTCCTCCTGTGTGAAAACGGAGGCAAAGAAGTCATTTAGCCGCTCAGCAATCTCCTTGTCTTCGCTGATTTTCCCTTTCTGACCATTGTCGTTGAGTGGCCCAACTGCTTTTCTAGTTGGGTTCCTGCTTCTGATGTACTTAAAGAAGTTTTTGTTGTTTTTTTAATATTCTTTGCTATGTGTGCCTCAAAATCTCTCTTGGCTTTCCTGACTGTTGCTTTGCATTTAGTTTGCCAGAGCTTGTGTTCCTTTCTGTTCTCCTCGGTAGGAAGAGCCTTCCATTTCTTAAATGAGTTTTTCTTCTTTCCAATCACATCTTGTACTTCATTTGATAGAAGGGGGGCGCCAAGAGATAGAAGGACTCCCTGAAACAACATCTCAGACTCGGCCAGATTGATCGCCAACAATGGTCTACCCTGGCCTCACATCGGGAGGCATGGAGACGCACTATCCACAATGCTGCGGCCTCTTTCGAGAAGACACGCCGAATGGGTCTCG
>JARBWK010003511.1:0-12241 GCA_030556195.1 Anolis apletophallus | reverse complement strand
GGCACAACAAATACACAGTTAAATGCAATTAAAAATGATAATAACAATAAAAACAGCAGAGTTAAAATAGGGTTAATTAAAACAATAGTACAACATGTACTAGCAAGTGAGAAATAAATGGCGGCAGGTGGACCGGGCCTACCCATTGAAGGCCTGTTTAAAGAGGTGGGTTTTACAGGCCCGTCTAAACGGGAGCAGGTCCTTTATGGCCCGTGTTTCGGCTGGGAGGGTGTTCCACAGCACAGGAGCTATGACAGAGAACGCCCTCCGGCGAGTTGATGTCAGCCTGACAAGTTTCGCCGAGGGCACCTCTAGGAGGTTAGAATCCTCTGACCGTAGTGATCTCAGAGGGAAATATGGGGTGAGACGTTCCCTAAGATATGCTGGCCCCAGGCCGTATAAGGCCTTAAAGGTCAGTACCAACACTTTGAAGGTAATCCGGTGCTCAATCGGCAGCCAGTGCAGATCCTGCAATATAGGTGTTATGTGGCAGCCTGCTGGGGAGCCAGACAGGAGCCGGGCGGCAGTGTTCTGCACTAGCTTGAGCCTCCGGGTCGCCGACATAGGAAGGCCAACGTAAAGTGCGTTGCAGTAATCTAGCCTCGAGATGACCGTGGCTTGGATCACCGTGGCCAAGTCGCCCCGGGAGAGATAGGGGGCCAGCCTCCTTGCCTGTCTAAGATGGAAGAATGCGCTCTTGCTGACCGCAGAGACTTGGGCCTCCATGGTCAGCTGGGAGTCCAAGTGAACTCCCAGGCTCTTTACAGAAGGCGATGGGCATAACGCCACACTGTCTAGGGTCGGAAGCTGGACATCCCCATCACCTGGATGACCTAGCCACAAGATCTCTGTCTTCGCCGGATTCACCCTCAACCTACTGGCTCGCAGCCATCCAGTAACGGCTTCGAGGCACAGCTGGAAATTATCTGGGACAGATCCAGGCCTACCCTCCATCCTCAGGATGAGCTGGGTGTCGTCAGCATACTGGTGACACTCCAGCCCATAACTCCGCACCAGCTGTGCAAGCGGCTGCATGTAGATGTTAAATAACAGAGGGGAAAGGATGGCCCCCTGCGGGACCCCACAAACTAGTGGGGAACCCGCGGAGACCCCCTCCCCCTCCTCACTTGCTGAGACCGCTGGTGGAGGAAAGAGGTCAGCCATTTAAGGGCTGTCCCCTCACTCCAGCCATAGCCAGGCGGTGGGTCAAAAGATTGTGGTCGACCGTGTCAAACGCTGCCGTGAGGTCCAATAACACGAGCAGCGCAGACCCGCCTTGGTCGAGCTGGCAGCGGAGTTGATCTGCCAGGACCGTCTCCGTCCCGTCACGGAAGCCGGACTGGAAGGAGTCTAGCCATGTTGCATCATCTAAGGACTGCAACTGCTCCATGCTCTCAACTACCTTCCCCAGGTACGAAAGCTGGTCGGTAGTTGGAGGAACCGCTGATGAATTCAGTAATGGAGCCACCAGTGCCTCTTTTAAGCACTCTGGAAAGACTCCTTGCTCAAGGGAGCTGTTTATGATGTTCAACAGAGGCCCACGTAACCCCTCCAGGCAAGATCTAACAAGCCAGGAGGGGCACGGGTCGAGGGAGCAGGTGGTAGGCCTGGTTGCAGCCACAATCTTATCAACAGCATCTGCGTCCAGTGGCCGAAACCGCTCGAGGGTGGGCCCGGCGGAGGGCCACGGAGTCTCAAGCTCTCTTACTGTATCAACTGTGCCTGGAAGGTCCCGGCAGAGACTCAATATCTTGTCTGCAAAGAAGCTCTGAAAAGCACCGGCGGTGAGGGCCTGATCATTGTTTTTTGGGACGGTAGGGACCGTCGTCAAGGACCAAATTACCCTGAACAGTTGGGCCGGGCGTGAGCTAGCAGACGCTATCGAGGCGGAAAAGTACACACTTTTGGCCGCCTTAACAGCAGACTCATAAGCCTCTTTGAACAGCTTATAAGCTGATAGTGAGGGTCCGTCGCGGAGTTTCCTCCACACGCACTCTAATCGTCTCCTCTCCCGCTTCATCGACCTCAAGTCCTCTGTATACCAGGGGGATCGATGATTGCGGGGGCGGAGAGGACGCCTAGGGGCAATCTCGTCGAGAGCTCTGGCTAATGAGGTGTCCCAAGATTGTGCCAGCTCATCGACTGAGACGCTGGTGGACTCCAGATAGTGAAGCTCTTCCACACTCCAGGCATGTATAGGGTTTCTCCCCAGTGTGAGTCCACTGATGTGAACGTAGATTTACATTCTCAGAGAAGCTCTGTCCACACTCCAGGCATTTATAGGGTTTCTCTCCCCAGTGTGAGTCCCACTGATGTGAACGTAGATTCCATTCTCAGTGAAACTCTTTCCACATGTATAGGGTTTCTCCCCAGTGACTCCAGGCATTTATAGGGTTTCTCCCCAGTGTGAGTCTTTTGATGTGAACGTAGATGTGAACTCTCAGTGAAACTCTTTCCACACTCCAGGCATTTATAGGGTTTCTCCCCAGTGTGAGTCTTTTGATGTGAACGTAGATTTGAACTCTCAGTGAAACTCTTTCCACACATTCAAAGGGTTTCTCCCCAGTGGCATTTAAGGGTTTCTCCCCAGTGTGAGTCCTTTGATGTGAACGTAGATTTGATTCTGAAACTCTGTTCAGTGAAACTCTTTCCACACTCCAGGCATTCAAGGGTTTCTCCCCAGTGTGAGTCCTTTGATGTGAATCAGTAGATGTGAACTCTCAGCATGAAACGCTTTCCACACTCCAGGCATTTATAGGGTTTCTCCCCAGTGTGAGTCCTTTGATGTGAACGTAGCGTTGAGCGGTGCGTGAAACTCTTTCCACACTCCAGGCATGTATAGGGTTTCTCCCCAGTGTGAGTCCTTTGATGTGAATGTAGATTTGAACTCCCCAGTGTGAGTCCTTTGAGAGAAACTCTTTCCACTCCAGGCATGTATAGGGTTTCTCCCCAGTGTGAGTCTTTTGATGTGAACGTAGATTTGATCTGCAAGTGAAGCTCTTTTCACACTCTAGGCATTCAAAGGGTTTCTCCCCAGTGTGAGTCCTTTGATGTGAACGTAGACTTCCATTCTCAGCGAAGCTCTTTCCACACTCCAGGCATTCAAAGGGTTTCTCCCCAGTGTGAGTCCTTTGATGTGAACGTAGATTTGAACTCTGAGAGAAACTCTTTCCACACTCTAGGCATTTATAAGGTTTCTCCCCAGTGTGAGTCCTTTGATGTTTACGTAGACTTGAACTCTGAGCGAAGTTCTTTCCGCACACTCCAGACATTTATAGGGTTTCTCCCCAGTGTGAGTCCTTTGATGTGAACGTAGAGTTGAACTGCGAGTGAAGCTCTTTCCACACTCCAGGCATTTATAGGGTTTCTCCCCAGTGTGAGTCTTTTGATGTGAACGTAGATGTGAACTCTGAGTGAAACTCTTCCCACACTCCAGGCATTCATAGGGTTTCTCCCCAGTGTGAGTCCTTTGATGTGAATGTAGTGTTGTGAAGCTCTTTCCACACTCCAGGCATTCAAAGGGTTTCTCCCCAGTGTGAGTCTTTTGATGTGAATGTAGATTTGAACTCCTCTGAGTGAAGATTTGATCTCTTTCTTTCACTCCAGGCATTCTTTCCCCAGTGTGAGTCAGGCATTCAAAGGGTTTCTCCCCAGTGTGAGTCCTTTCATGTGAACGTAGAAGTGAACTGCAGGTGAAACTCTTTCCGCACTCTAGGCATGTATAGGGTTTCTCTGCCATGTCAACAGTAATAAGGGTGTTTAATTGCAATACAGATACTTGACTCCTTTTTTCTTTCTTATCTGTGAGGTCAAGAGTTCTGCGAGATCATCACCTTGAGAGGATTTCTTCTTCCAATATTATGGGTTTCTTTCCTGCATCCAAGAGGTGGCTCCACAGAATCCTCATTTACCTGGTTAAGAAAGAAGTGAAAGGTTATTATTATTATTATTTACAGCCTGCTTTATCATATTATATATATAATATTTACTATATTATTTATTTATTTATTTATTCGCATTTATTCACCGCCACTCCCGGTGGCTCGGGGCGGCTTACATATAATCACAAAACACAGCTAAAATATCACAATTAAAAAATCACATTAAAATCGCTTGAACAAGCAATGCAACACAAGGTGGCGCCCACAACGAAAGGAGAGACCACAAACCATTCAGGCCCCAATTATATTGGTTTATAGCCTCATGGAGACTCAAAGCAGCTGAACATAAAACATCAGCGTACAATTTAAAACATAAAAATATGCAGACATTAAAACAGAATTAAATATAAACGGTATTTTAAAATTCCCAGATAAAAACCATTAAAACACGCTCAAGGTTCAAAACCTCAACACCCCCTGAATTGACCTTTAACACCTTCTTCTTCTTTAAAAGCCTGTCTGAATAAAAATGTTTAGCCTGCTGCAGCCAGGAAACCAGCCAGGAGGGGGCCGTGTGGGCTTCCTTGAGGAGGGAGTTCCACAGTCGAGGGGCAGACACCGAGAAGGCCCCCTCTCTCATTCCCACCAACCAAGCTTGAGGTGGAAGTGGGACCGAGGGAAGGAAGGGCCTCTCTTGAAGATCTCAGTGACCAGGCAGGTCCATACAAGGCAGTGTTTCTCAACCCAGGGGGTTGGTCCGTTGGGGGGAAGCAAGGGGGCTTTCAGAGGGGCCGCCAAAGACCATCACAAAACACGTATTTCTGATTGTCTTAGGAACCCTTTTGAAGATCTCTCCTCCTGTCCTTTTCTTCCTTTTTGGTGTTGGTGAATTACAACGTCCAGAATTCAAAAACAGCCCCCAACCCCACCAGTATTCAATATTGGCCATATAGGTAGTGTGCCAAGTTTGGTGCAGATCCATTGCTGGATGGGTTCAGAGTGCTCTTTGATTGTAGGTGAACTATAAATCCCAGTAACTACAACTCCCAAATGTCAAGCTCTATTCTCCCCAAACTCCACCAGTGTTCACATTTGGGTATACTGAGTATGTGTTCCAAGTTTGGTCCAGATCCATCATTGTTTGAATCCACAGTCCTCTCTGCATGTACGTGAACTACAACTCCAAAACTCAAAGGTCGATGCCTACTAAATCCTTCCAGTATTTCCTGTTGGTCATGGGAGTTCTGTGTCCCAAGTTTGATCCATTTGCATTGTTGGTGGAGTTCAGAATGCTCTTTAAGGTGAAGTATAAATCCCAGCAACTACAACTCCCAAATGACAAAATCAACCAACCCCCAACCCCACCGGTATTTAATTTTGGGCAGTGAATATCATTGCCACCTGGAAACCAATGTCCCCACTGCAGGAGAACATGCGGGTCAAGAACAGGGCTCCACAGCCACCTGCAGACCCAACGCCAAGCCACCGCATCCGGAAGATCATCATCCTCGAGCTACGAGGGGTCGCCTAAGTAAGTAAATATGGGCGTATCAGGTACCAAGACGGCGACTGCTGTAGAGCTCCCTTCGGGAGCTTAGCCTCTCAGATTTCCTAGATGCGACCGGCCGATCCCACCCATCCCTCTCGGGGGAGACGTCGGTTAATCGGCAGTCCCAGGGGGTCGTTCTTGGTGACCCACAGACCCCCGGCAACTTGGTTTGGCTGGGAAAAGCCACGGAGCTGCCCCGGAGGACACCCAAGACGCCCAAAGATGGTTGGGTCATCTGGCCAGTGACTGCCGCTGGTGCCCGCTTTCTAAGATCGTTTGGCAGAAGATGCTCCTTAAGATCTATTCCACCGACCCCCCCTGAAGGCGGAACGGACAGTTGACCAGGGACCTCGGCTATTTAAGGCACTGGAGACCCAAAGGAGCAGCTCTCCATTGAGGCGCGGCAAGTGACTCAAGATCTCCCCCGATCAACTCGACCCCCAAGTGTATGCTGAGCTGATCGAGGAGTACACTAAACTTATGGACCATGTCACAGAGTTCAGAAATAGATCCGGTGGCCTATTAGGGATACTGGGGATCCCTGCACCACAGGTCCCAATCCCAAACCGGAAACCTGATAGCTTGGATAACCCCCTGCGGGAACCCTTTAAAGACAAAGACTTTGATTGGGACCAATCCTGGGACTTCCCCACCAAAGCCTTGGAGCTGGACCAGGAGAGGCCTGTCCCTAACGCGGGAGGCGAGCCAAGGACAATCCCCAGTATCAAAGACGAATCGACCATGATGGACGACAGTGCCCCAAAAATGCCTGAGGCGTCCGGAGGAGCTACGGCGGAATCCAACAGGACACAGAGCCCTGGCGACCAGGACGACCCCCAGTCCAACCGCTCACCTTTTGTGGAAGAGCCACCTAGGAGCCTTGTAGGTCCTCCGGCAAGTCCTGGAAGCCCGCCAGCGTCTGCAGGTTTGCCGCCGGCCTTCCTTGACATTTCAGCCGTCCTGCCCCCCCCCGGATGCCTGCTTGCGTTGGCGCCGTGCTGGGAGAAATTGGGGGAGCCTGCTTGAAGAGGAGAGGCCCAACATGGCGTGTGGCCTTGAGGATGCCCAGCCAGGCCATGTGCTTAGCTGCTGGGAAGAAACGGGACCCGAAAGCAGTCGGCCACCGGAAGTCCCGCCCTTGGAGGACCCCGCTCCTAGCAACGCCCCCGCTCCTAGCAACGCCCCCGCTCGGAAACAGCGCAGCTCCCGGAAGAGCGAGCTCCCGGAAGAGCGGTGGTGGCGCGGAAGCGGAAGGAAGGTGACTGCGGCACCACCCACACCATGGACCGGGAGACAGGACCGGTTCCCCTCAGAGAGGGTCGAGCTCTCAGAGTCAGGCCCCCTGTGGACTCGCCGGAGGAAGGGTGGCCCATACCGAAGGCGGCGAGACCCCGGAGGTCCTTTCCAACCAGGGCATTCTGGAGCTCCTGCTATAGGCAGTAGAAGCTCCGAGAGACACACCTGGCCATCACGAAGGACGGAAAGGACACCCTGCGGGCGGGTCGGAACTTCCAACACAGGCCCCCACACGGGAGCTTGCAGGCTCCGCCCCCCACCTGCGCCCGAGTGCCAGCGATTCTGCTGGGTCCTCCATGCCTGCCCTCTTTTGATGGCGTGATGGGGCCTTAGTGGACTCCCGCTGTCTGGCTTTTTACCCCCCCCCATTGTTGTTGTGTTGTTTGTCATTGCTGTTGTGTTACTTAAACTGCTGTAAACCGCTCCGAGCCTTCGGGGAGTGGCGGTATACAAGTTTGAAGTAATAAATAAATAAATATTTGTGCCAAATTTGGTCCAGTGAAAGAAAACACATCCTGCCTATCAGATATTTAAATTACGATTCATAACAGTAGCAGAATTAAAGTTGTGAAGTAGTCGTGAAGTAGCAGCGTAAATCATTTTATGGCTGGGGGTCAGCACGACATGAGGAACTCTACTAAGGGGTCGCGGCATTAGGAAGGTTGAGAAACACTGTGCTAAATGCCGAGGGACACAAAGAGTCCGGGGCTGCTTACCATCCCACGAGGGGTCCCAGATCTCCTTCCTGAGCATCCCAAATCAGACGCCGGCTGCCACCAAATCCCTGGTCTTTTCCCAAAGGAATCCTGCAGCCAACCAAGACCCTGCCTCCCCTCCTCATCATTTTTACCTTAGACAGCTTGACCCCCAATCTACGAGGGTGGGTCAATAAGTCCGTGACTTTTTGAATGAAACAGGTTTTTGGATTAAAAAATCATTTTTCAACGTATAATAACAATAATAATGATAATAATAATAACAACGTTGTCTCCTTTGAGCTCTATACACTTTGTCCAACGTTTCCCCAATTTTTTTATCCCTTCCAGAAAGTAAGATTTGTCAAGGTCATCAAAATAGGTATTTGTTTGTGAGGTGATTTCATTGTCAAATCTCTTTCCGCCGAGCCATTTCTTCAGGTTTGGAAACAAGAAATAGTCACTCGGGGCTAAATCCGGAGAATAGAGCGGATGAGGGAGCAATCTGTATCCCAATTCATGGATTGTTGCCATGGCAACTGCACATGTGTGCACCCTTGCATTGTCCTGGTGCAAAAGAACTTTGTTCTTGGCCAAATGCAGTCCGGTTTTTCCCCAAATCCTCATTAAATCGACCCAATAAGTTGGCATAATATTCGCCATTGATTGTTTTACCTTTTTGAAGGGAGTCAATGTGGATTATACCGCGTGCACCCCAAAAACGGTCACCATGACTTTATTGGCTGATAAGCCCACCTTGGCCTTCTTTGGTGCCGATTCACCCTGAGAAACCCACTGTTTTCACTGCTGTTTGGTCTCTGGTGTGTTGTGGTGGATCCACGTTTCGTCCACAGAAATTCAGTAAACCACTTTTTTACCATTGAAATTGATGGTGCAGAGTCCCCATAGTATTTATCAAGCTTGGCCTTGGTTTGAGCAATGGTTTTTTCCCGCAAAAAATAATGCTTAGTGAGCACACAAAATTCACTTTTTTTCCATTTTCTCCTCAAATCACGCGGCAGTCTGCTATCAATGGCTGTCAAGCACAAACTAAACGATGCCGCTTATTCCAATTTTGACAGGAGTCAACTGACAGGTGCCTGTTGACAGGAGCAGGGTTGCCCTTTCAGTTCAGAGGCGGGAAATTCAAAAAGGTCACGGAGAGCTAACTGGCCAAAGGAAATAAAATTAATGTCAACAAGGGAAATGTAAGATACAGGATGCATGACGCCTGGTTACACGACAGAGTTACGTGCAAAAGGGATTTTGGGAGCCTTTGTGGCCAACAAGGTGAACGTGAGCCAACCGTGCGATGCAGCAGCCAAAGGAGCCAGAGGGGTTTTGAGCTGCACCACAAGGAGTGTCCGGATGGAGGGAAGTCCGGGTGCCTCTCTCTCCTGCTGTGGTCAGACCTCTTCCCCTGGAATCACACTGGGTCCAGTTCTGGGCCCCACGGTTTGAAAGAGAGATGGGCTCTAAGCAGGAAGGTGGGAAGAGGAAGAGGGAGGCTAAAAGGACCAAAGCTCTGGAGACTACGAACAATCCCTATGAGGAGCGTCTAAAGAGCGGTTTAGCCTCAGAAGAGAAGTTTGAGCGGAAACATGGATGCCATGTATAAATACAAGAGGTGGAGGTCTCAGTTCCCAACCCCTCATTGTGCTGATTCTTGATCACTTCATACGGGGGTGGCCTGTGGGTATTGTCTCTAGAGCCAGAATTCGCCCCCCAAAAGGTCCTTGAACCAAAGGTCCTTCTCCTCCTCCAAATACATGAAAGGGCTTCCTCCTAAGGAAGAGGGAGGGGGCTTCCTCTCTGCTGCCCTGGAGACGAGGACTCAGTGGAGCCATGGGTTCAAATGACAGGAAAGAAAGGAGATTCCACCTGAACATGAGGAAGAACTTCCTGGCCATAAGGAGACCTGTTCAGCAGTGGAACTCTCTGCCTCAGATTCCAGTGGAAGCTCCTTCCTTGGAGGATTTTAAACAGAGGCCCCAGCAACGTAACAGGAGAGAAAGTCAAGCCACCAGAGACCTCAACTCAGATCCAGACATCATCATAGTTCTCCCAGCGCACAAGGGGAATGCCACAGTAATCATGGAAAGAGAAGAATACACAGCAAAGACCAGGCAACTCCTGGATCCCACAAGAGACAATGAACTAAAAGACAGACCCAACCACCAAAAAAACCAGAAACACTAACACTCTGGTCAAGAACCCCTCAATCCACTTCAACATACGCCAACTACTATGCAAACCGGAAGCCCTCCCACCGAGGCTTTATGGACTCCCAAAAATCCCTAAGGTCTCCACCCCTCTCGGACCACTGTGAGGGCCACTGGATTCCCCCGCATACGATTTGGCAATTTTTTTGGCTGCACAGCTACAAACCCGCATTGGGCTCACTATGCACTACATCAGGGCTGTCCAACTTCTACCGGCCCAAGGGCCGGAATCCCGGTCAATGATCACCTGGGGGGCCGCAGTGTGAAAAAGTTGAAATATATATATATTTCAATATGATATCATATATACTCATCATGGTGGCATCTACAAAGGCCAGCCCTTCTTCACACACATCATTGGCTTGGTGCATCAGAACATATTCATTTGTCCAATTATACATAACAGTTGTTAGCATCATCATTTAGTCTTAATCCTATTTGTTAAAAGCATTCCCATTAGCATCAATCCCCTCCTCTTTGTTAGGACAAAGACCATTTCATTTCACATGTATATTATCAGCTCTAGCCAGTGACCTTGTTTTGCTTTGCAACATTTCTACAGAAACTTCCACTTCTGCCTATTTCTCTTCCAGAAAAGGAGGGGGCAGAGTCCCTCTGCTCATGCCTTGATGTAAACAAAACCCATGCTGTGTGCTTACTTGACCAATCAGCATCGTTGCTATCTGGGAAAGGGAGGGGATGTACTTTTAGCAAATCACTGCTTGCTGCTTGTATACCAATCATGGCACTGCATTTACGGCTTGAGTGCTAATGCGATTTTTAGCATTGCAGCCTACTACTCCAAAACCATTTGGGTGTGATATCACAATGTATTGAATGTGAATTGTCTTGCACAGGAATGAGTTCAACGCAAGGTTTGTCATCCTATTCGAAGAAATCAGGATATTCACTTTTCAAAAGGGTTCCTGTGCAGAAGTGTTTATTTTTTATTATACGATTGAGTATTGAATGTGTATTGAAATGTTTAGATGTTTAGGGAAGATATAGTCCTTCAGTAAAGGCCCACCTTGGGGAAGAGTTGCCATAGCAACGTAGCTGTGAGGCAGAAGTGGGAGGAGTCAGAAGGCTTCTGACAGAACGAAGGAGGGAATTCTAGTCTGTCAGGATGAGGAGCTCAGTATGTGAGGAGCTCAGGGGGAGAGTTAAAGAGTTTAGTTGGTGCTGAGAGCTCAGAGAGCAGTTGTGTTTAGACCAGCTCAAGGAGCTGAGAGGTGGATAGTTAATCCAGTCCAACTCAAGGAGTGGAGAAACCTCTGAGAGAGAATGACCGTTAAGCCTTGTACCTCTGAGAGAGAATGACCGTTAAGCCTTGTACCTCTGAGAGAGAATGACCGTTAAGCCTTGTACCTGAGAGAGAATGACCGTTAAGCCTTGTACCTCTGAGAGAGAATGACCGTTAAGCCTTGTACCTCTGAGAGAGAATGACCGTTAAGCCTTGTACCTCTGAGAGAGAATGACCGTTAAGCCTTGTACCTCTGAGAGAGAATGACCGTTAAGCCTTGTACCTCAGAGAGAGAATGACCGTTAAGCCTTGTACCTCTGAGAGAGAATGACCGTTAAGCCTTGTACCTCTGAGAGAGAATGACCGTTAAGCCTTGTACCTCTGAGAGAGAATGACCGTTAAGCCTTGTACCTCTGAGAGAGAATGACCGTTAAGCCTTGTACCTCTGAGAGAGAATGACCGTTAAGCCTTGTACCTCTGAGAGAGAATGACGTTAAGCCTTGTTAAGCCTTGTACATCTGAGAGAGAATGACCTCTGAGAGAGAATGACCGTTAAGCCTTGTACCTCTGAGAGAGAATGACTCTGAGAGAGAATGACCGTTAAGCCTTGTACCTCTGAGAGAGAATGACCGTTAAGCCTTGTACCTCTGAGAGAGAATGACCGCCTTGTACCTCTGCCCTTGTACCTCTGAGAGAGAATGACCGTTAAGCCTTGTACCTCTGAGAGAGAATGACCGTTAAGCCTTGTACCTCTGACCTCTGAGAGAATGACCGTTAAGCCTTGTACCTCTGAGAGAGAATGACCGTTAAGCCCTCTGTACCTCTGACCTCTGAGAGAATGACCGTTAAGCCTTGTACCTCTGAGAGAGAATGACCGTTAAGCCTTGTACCTCTGAGAGAGAATGACCGTTAAGCCTTGTACCTCTGAGAGAGAATGACCGTTAAGCCTTGTACCTCTGAGAGAGAATGACCTCTGTACCTCTGAGAGAGAATGACCGTTAAGCCTTGTACCTGAGAATGACCCTTAAGCCTTGTACCTCTGAGAGAATGAATGACCTCTGAGAGAGAATGACCGTAAAGCCTTGTACCGTTAAGCCTTGTACCTCTGAGAGAATGACCGTTAAGCCTTGTACCTCTGAGAGAGAATGACCGTTAAGCCTTGTACCTCTGAGAGAGAATGACCGTTAAGCCTTGTACCTCTGAGAGAGAATGACCGTTAAGCCTTGTACCTCTGAGAGAGAATGACCGTTAAGCCTTGTACCTCTGAGAGAGAATGACCGTTAAGCCTTGTACCTCTGAGAGAGAATGACCGTTAAGCCTTGTACCTCTGAGAGAATGACCGTTAATGACCGTTA
>JARBWK010003510.1:0-12244 GCA_030556195.1 Anolis apletophallus | reverse complement strand
TTTTCTTGAGATCTTGATCGGCCCTCACGTTAGGTGAGTACTACCATTAACTGTCCATTCAACCCCTCTTATCCAGTCTTCATGGCCATGAAGTACCAAAGTTTTTTGAAACTGCAAGAAGCAAGATGAGGTAGCATGAAAATCAGTGCATATTGAGTTTCCTGTATCAAGAAACCCAAAACTGAAACACTCCAAAACTGAAACATTTTAGAAATAAGGGTGCATGGTCCCTGGCCAATGATTACCCATTGTTAAGTTTTGTATAGGCAATAAGTTATTGTTCCCTACCAAAAATAATCTATTGTCGTGTTTTGCTGTAACTGGAAGAGTAATATGTAAAGGGGGGGGGGGGTCAACTCTTTCTCCTAACCTGTTATTAACTTCTGATTATTCCCCCAGACCTTGCTTTTCTATTATTTTAAGTGTTTTGTTGATAAATCTTACTTGATTCTGATTAGGAACATAAACGCTAATCTTATCATTACAAATCTTTATTGCTTTGTCTATTTCTAAACTCAGACTATGGCTACCCCTGGGATTTATTTGTACCCTCTAGATCACTGATTCTCAAAGTGGGCGGTACCACCCCCTGGTGGGTGGTGAGGCAATCCAAGGGGCGGTGGGAGGCTCAGGGGAATTGAGGCGGTGGTGAACCCCTTTAAGGGGGTGGTGAACGATTGGCCATTTAGGAGGGGTCACGCGGCCCTCTTCTTTGGCCCCCGCCCCCTTCGCTTTGACCTGCATATTAGATATTTGGATTAGAATTCGTAAGAGTAGCAAAATTATTTATGAAGTAGCAACGAAAATATGGTTGGGGGTCACCACAACATGAGGAACCTTATTTAGGGGTCATGGCATTAGAAAGGGTGAGAACCACTGCATTAACACATATATCTTTCTGTTTAATTGCTATTAAATTAAAAAGAATAATTTCTAGGGGGCGGCGAAAAACTATTTCTGAAAGGGGGGCGGTAGGCAAAAAGTTTGGGAACCACTGGTCTAGATTCTAGCTTCTTTCCAGTTATTGATGTGCAGCAGTTTGGATTTATCCTTCTTTTTGTGTGTCTTCTGTAATAATGCTATGTTCACCTGATTGTCCTTTAACATTTTGCACAGCTTATTTATTTTAACTGGAGAGCATAAACCATTAATGTTGCCTGACACAATATTTCAAACAATCATAAGTGTATATATAATTACTTAGTAAACTCTTCCTGATCTTATCGTCCTTTACATCATTTCCTCCCATATCTGTCCCCTTCCCTCCCCATCTAGCTTCCTTTTCCCTCCCCCATCCCGAGGGAGGGACGACTGAGTAGCATCTACTTGTCCCTGACCAGATATCTCTTCAGGGTCCCTTTCGCAAAGCCCTCTGTTTGGCCCAATACAACCATCCATATTACATATGATCAAAATCCCCCTGTCAACTTAACCCACTTAGCCCTCTAAAACTTAACTATAGCTAACAATTCCCCATTTCCTCATACTGAAATATTCTGCCATGAACCAACCACTTCTATATTTGGGGAAAGAGGGTTAATCACATGTCCAACATGAGTTTTACTGTAATGAACCCTGATGACAAAAAAAAAAGGACCAGGGAGAAGAACTTGCCAATGGCAGCACATAGCAGGGCAACTGCACTACAAACGGTCTTTATACCGCTCCTTCCTGCAGGCTCGGGCGGTTCACATACATCAAAGTCAAAGCAAACACACAGTGTACAGCAATAACAATAAAACAAAAAGAGCAGTGGATAAAATTACATAAAATGCCATAAGAAATAAACACTGGACAGGTTACAATATCCGGAAATTCAGTTGAAGGCAAGCCTAAATAAGGTGGTTTTAAATAAGGTGAGATCAGCGATGGCGCGGACATCATCTGGCAATGTGTTCCATAATGTCGGGCAGCAACTGAAAAAGGCTCGTTGCCTGGTGGTAGACAGATGGCAGGAACGGATTGATGGTACAGTTAATAAATTTCGCTCTTCCGATCTCGGGGGAATGTACGGAGTAAGGCAGTCCCTCAGGTACACTGGCCCTAGAGCATGCAAGGCCTTGAAGGTCAAAACCAACACCTTGAAGACAATTTGGTACTCGATTGGTAGCCAGTGCAATTGCTGTAAGATGGGAGTGACGTGCTCTCTTGCCGATGCTCCCACCAGCAAGCAAGCCGCAGCATTTTGCACCAGCTTGAGTTTCCAGATTGTCGACAATGGCAATGTAGACTCATATAATTCAGTTCAAAGCAGATAATGTGGACTATGTACTTTGATAATCTGGATTATATGACGGTGTAGATGGGGTCCTAAATAGCTTGATACTCAAATATCTAAAGGAGCACCTCTCTCAAAGTATTCTGCTTCTATTTTCAGATCATCAAAGGTGACACTCAATAATTATGTCCTTGCAATAGATGATGCTCTCTGAATAAAACTAAAATGAATATCAAGCATGCCATGCCATTTGTGGGACTAAAAACAGAAGCAATGGTTACCTGTTCAGCTTGTTGTACATATAAATGAATTTTACAGTCATCTCCACCACAAGCTAGTACTGGTACTGCAAAAACAAAATAATTGTTGAAAAAAATGCTATGTCAAGATCATCTTCTTAAAAACCAGAAAAGCAAATGGATTATAGGACAAAAAAGGCTTAGTTTT
Organism: Anolis apletophallus; assembly: GCA_030556195.1. Taxonomy (NCBI): domain Eukaryota; kingdom Metazoa; phylum Chordata; class Lepidosauria; order Squamata; family Anolidae; genus Anolis; species Anolis apletophallus. The sequence continues at coordinate 9,579 of JARBWK010003510.1, read as the reverse complement.
TACAAACACTCATCTGAAATTTGCCTCAATAGAACTTACTTCTAGAAAGAAAAGCAGAGCGAAATATACCTGTAACCCCCCTATACGTTTTCCAGGAAGTAAGCCCTACTGCTATGCAGTCAAGGCCAACTCTGAATAGATACAAACAAATGAAGAAGGCAAACCGTAAGGTTTCAAATTGTCATGCAATACAAACATTCAATATGGTCTGAGTGAATGCACTCCTGGATATAGGCTATGGTAAACACAGAGAAGCATCACAGGTATATTCAAAGCATTTATCAAAAAACACATGTCTAAATATTACACAGATACAAAGCTTAAAGCACATAGCATATCACATATATCAATGAAGGCATGGGGGAGGCATGCAGCACAACCAATATAACGGCTTATAAATGCCTGCATGAGACATGAAGTCTGTTAGAAATCCCACACTTTGGGGAGATATGGGAGAGACCCAAATGGCACCAACGCTGGTGTCATCTAAAATATACCTGCTTATTAAAGCCCTTTTGTCCGAACTGAATGTATCCAATTTGCACATGGACTATGGTGGAAATACCATTTGAAACCATTCTAGATTGTTTTAACTGGTTTTAAATAGCCTTATTTTAAGAGATATGTGACTTAATGCGCATTTAATATTTCTATATTTCTATATTATTGATATTATTTTATGTTTCTCTCTCTAATATTTTACTGTACACTACCCTGAAATATAAAATGAGACATGAATAAACATACAAATTGTTAAACCACCAAAACTCTGAACTCCTACAAAACTTCTCAAAGATTCAATCCGGCAGAATTTTAAATTACACCAAATACGGAGCAAAATTGTTAGTTAAGTTATATTGTTGTGGAAATGTGAAAATGGTTGCTATCTATTATGGCATTCACAGCATTAGCTATTATGACTGCAGCACTGTAGTTTTCATAGCAGCCTTTCAAACAGGATCCTTGATCCAATTTTGAATGGGGCTACTGTTGTGATTGAGCAACCTGGGTCTGTAGTTGCTCCAAGTAGTAACTCAGAAGAGGAGAGTTTGGAGGACATGACCTTGGAAGAGGGAGGTTTGGGCAGTCCTCCTGCAGCTGGGAGAAAGAGGGCTGCAAGTGATGAGCACTTGGAAGAGGCAGAGCATAGGAGGAAGATCCGACAAATACTTAGGGAGCCTACCAGTGATGGGACTTTTGAGGGGTTTGATGTGGAGTTACCCTCAGACGACAGTGATACGGAGCTGGACTCAGCATTGGTACAGGATGTCCGGGATGTGGTAAACGCTGAGTCCAGCGAAAGTTCGTTTTTTTGGGTTTTCTAGCGACCTAGATTGGCCTAGTGGGGATGTGGAACTGGACTGGGGCCCTTTAACGGAGCAGCAAAGGTGGAACACACCCAGGGCTGCAGCTGAGGGCATTAGGGCGGAGTTGGGTGTGGAGTCTGATGACTCTGATGTGTAAGGGTATAACAGTAAGGCCTGGGGATTTGGGAATCTGTGGTCGGCCAAGGTGTTGCTGTGGGATTGTTGGGTCTTGAATCATGTATCTTGTGAGTTCCTGTCCTGGTCTTTGATTCCCAGCAAGCTGTGAGTATTTGTGGGCTATGTTCATGCTGGGTTCTGGGAGAGCTGCTATGGCAGCTCTAGCTGATTTTGTTGTATGTTGGGGGTTGGGACTTTAATATATGTGCTTTTTATGTTTAGTGTCTACCACGTCCTGTTTGAACATTCCTGTGTTGCTGTGAGTGTCTGGTATTGTATTAAGGGTGAAGGGAGTTTGCTGTGGGTTGCGGGGTTTTTCATGTGTTTATTTGTATACGCAGCTCTTGGAATGTGAAGCTCTCTTCCTTTCCTTCTCTTGGGCGGTCGTCGCATTCCAGTCTGCCAGCCAAGTTCCAGTTCAAGACTGTTTATTGAAGATGGACGGCTTATCTGCGTTGCTTTGAGTTTCGGGAGTGGGTTATTTTGAAAACGCCGAACGAAGGCTACATTTCTGTTAAACAATAAACTGTATATTTTTCTACTAGCCTGGTTGGTCTTTTGCCATCTGTGGGAATCGTGACAGATTGGCCGACCACCGAAGACAAAGCTAGTGATTTGTTTGCATTTTTCCTGTTTTGTTTTGAGCAAAGATAAACTATGGAGGCTTTGACGGCTGAAGTTGTGCAGCTGCGAGGACTAATTAAAGAGTTACAGACTGCAAGCAAGATTACTAGCACTGTGTCTCGAGTAAAGCTGATGCCTCCGGGGAAGTTTGCTGGTGAAAGACACAAGCTGCAAGCTTTTATGGCCGAGGTGGAACTTTTTATGGCACAGACAAATCCAGGGGACTTCCTTCAGATGCTGCAAAAGTGTCCTTTGTTATGGGACTTTTGGTGGCCAGGCCGCAGAATGGGCTATCAATCTGGTCACAGGACAAGACCCCATTATTAACAACTGGGCGATTTTAAAGAAAGCTATGGACAAGGTTTTTGGGGACCCTCTAAGGGTACAGGTGGCGGCGTTCGAATTGTTTCGTTTACAGCCGGGTCGAGATTCATTGTTATCTTATTTGAATAAGTTTAACGCCCTGCAGAACAAGGTTAATTGGGAAGATCGACCCTCTGATGTCCAGTTTCTTCATTGGTTTGCGGGCTGAGTTAAAGAAGGAGCTGGCACGGTTGCCTCCCGTAGAAACTTTGCAGGAGTTAATTGATAATACTTTGAGGTTGGATGCATTGTTGGAATTCCCAAAGCATGTTGCTATGTTTGGGGAGTCGCCGGTGTGGCAGGAGAGGTCCCTGTCTCTTTACAGTAAGAGAGGACGAACCTATGCAAATAGGAGTGTTTACAAGATTATCCTCTGAGGAGAAGGAAAGGAGGAGGAGGTTGGGATTATGTCTGTATTGTGGGGATTTGGGGCATTTTGCTCTACAATGTTCCAAAAAACCTAGCCGGTTGCAGGGAAACGGGCAACCCCAACGTGTGTGAAGCCCAGCACGTTGGGGTTAACTGTAAAGCTCCCCAGGAAGGAAGATCATGTTTTTGTTCACCTTAAGATCCTTAAAGGCAATGGGGAATTTCTCTTTACATGGGCTCTGGTGGATTCTGGTGCAACGTCATCTTATATGGATAGTGAATTTGCTAAAAACACTAAAATATCCACTGTGTATAAGAAAGAGGCGGTTTGGGTGGAAGGTGCGGATGGCAGGATGTTAAATGCTGGGGTGGTGGATCAGGAAACAGTGGGGCTGTCCTGGGAATTACAAGGGGTGACTGAAAAATTTACCTGGGATATTACCAGGATCCCTAGATATACTGTAATTTTGGGCATGTCCTGGTTAAGCGCGGTGAACCCGGTTATTAATTGGAAGGAGAAGGCAGTAACCTTGCCAAGACAAGTGTGCATGGCCCTAGTGGATCATGAGGATTTGGAGGGGGTTCCTGCTGATTATTTTGAGTTTCGGGATGTGTTTGGGAAGAAAGGGGCTGATAAATTACCCCCACATCGACCGTATGATTGCGCTATAGATTTGGTGGACGGAGCAAAATTGCCTGCTATGGACGTTTGTACGCTCTTTCTGTCCCAGAACGAAAGGCTCTTCGAGATTTTCTCGATGACAATTTAAAGAAAGGATTCATACGCCCCTCTCATTCCAGTACTGCCGCGCCAGTATTTTTCGTAGCGAAGAAATCCGGGGAATTGCGGTTGGTGTGCGATTATCGCATTCTCAACAAATACACGGTGAGGGATCGGTATCCGCTTCCTTTGATTCCTGAATTGTTGTCCAGGGTGCAAGGGGCCACAATGTTTACTAAATTGGATTTACGGGGTGCGTACAATCTGGTACGTATTAGAGCAGGGGATGAATGGAAGACGGCGTTTAATACGTGTTATGGCGCCTACGAAAATTTAATCATGCCCTTCGGACTCACGAATGCCCCCTCCGTCTTCCAGCGACTGATGAACGATGTGTTCCGCGACTTGCTGGACAAGTTTGTAGTGATTTACCTAGACGATATTCTTGTTTTTTCTAATAATGAACAACAACATCGTGAACATGTGCGTCAGGTGTTGCTCCGGCTGAGGCAAAATGGATTATTTGCTAAGGCCTCCAAGTGTGTATTCCATGTGTCTGAGGTGGAATTTTTGGGGCATATTATTTCTGGGAAAACCCAAATGATGGATCCGCATAAGTTGGACGCAGTGGAGTCCTGGGGGGATTTGGCGTCTAAGAAGGATATACAGCGATTTTTGGGGTTCACTAACTATTATCGCGAACTTATCCCAGGGTATGCTAATCTCACGGTGCCATTGACTAGGTTATTACAAAAGGGTAAAAGTTTTGTTTGGAGACAGGCGGAGCAGGACGCCTTTAATGGGATCAAGCGTAGTTTTAAGAGGAATAATGTATTGATGTTACCTGACGTCAACAAGCCCTTTATAGTCGAAGCAGATGCATCTAATTTTGCATTAGGGGCGGTATTGTCTCAGGAGGTTGGACGGGGTAAACTCAGGCCATGCGCTTTTTATTCCAGACAGCTTACAGAGTGCGAGCGAAATTATACAATTTGGGAAAAAGAGCTGTTGGCCATTAAGGTGTCATTCGAGGTGTGGAGACATTGGCTGGAGGGAGCTCGGCATCAAGTAATCGTGTTGTCCGATCATAAGAACTTGGAGCATCTTTTAACCGCTCGAAAGTTAAATCAGCGACAGATTCGATGGGCATTGTTCTTCACGCGTTTTGATTTTGTAGTTAAGTTTGTAGATGGCAAAGCCAACGCTAGAGCGGATGCTCTATCTAGAAAACCTGAGTATAAAGGGAATGCGAGTGGCATGGCAAACAGTACTTCCGGTATCTAGTTTACATGCAATTACGGAGGGTACTCCTACACTGTTTGATAGGATCGTGGCCAGTCAGGCCACTGATGGGTGGACACAAGAGCAGTTGACACTGCTAGACAGTGAAACTCGGACCACGATGCCGAATTTACAGAGTGGGGATGGGAAATTGTGGCACAATGAACAGTTGTATGTACCTGCAGGGCCTTTACGTTTGGACGTGATTCAAGCTCATCACGATGAACCAATGGCGGGTCATTTTGGGCGATTCAAGACAGCTCAGGCCATCCTCCGAAGTTATTGGTGGCCCAGGATGCGCGTGATATATTGCGCGTTTTGTGACACTTGTGCGATCTGTCAGCAATGTAAACATGATGTGGGAAGCCTCGTGGGTTGCTATCTCCATTACCCGTGCCTCAGAGACCCTGGCAGATCGTTTCCATGGACTTCATTTCCGACCTTCCCCGGACCCGTGGGTATACTTGTATTTGGGTGGTGGTAGATTTGTTTACTAAGTTGGCACATTTTATTCCATGTTCTCGGTACCTACGGCAGTGGTGTTGGCCAAGTTATACACTAAACATATTTTTTCGGCTACATGGTGCCCCTGAGATCATCATTTCGGATCGTGCACCGCAATTTGTCTCTCGTTTCTGGCGCCAATTCCATGCAGAATTGGGTACCAAACTCAACATTTCTACTGCGTTTCATCCGCAGACAGATGGTCAAGCGGAACGCGTGAATGGCTTTCTGGAGCAATATCTTCGTTGTTTTTGTTTGCAGCAATAAGGGAATGGGCTCAGTGGCTCCCAGTGGCAGAGTTTGCGTATAACAATGCCACACACACAGTTAGCCGGCATTCTCCTTTTGAACTAATGTATGGGTATCATCCCCCGGCCTGCAGGAAGTAAGTTTGCTGCTCGTTTCTTGGGGCCTTTCCTATTATAGCTCAGATCTCGCCAGTGGTTTTAAGCTGAAGTTACCCCCATCGCTGAAAGTCCATCCCGTATTTCACCGGTCACTTTTAAAGTTGGATTCTTCCGCGCAGCGTTCAGCAGTGTCTCGATATCTGCGGTCTCCTGGAGCGTCGCCGGCGGGGGGCCTTTGCGGGGGATAGTGTTGTGATTGAGCAACCTGGGTCTGTAGTTGCTCCAAGTAGTAACTCAGAAGAGGAGAGTTTGGAGGACATGACCTTGGAAGAGGGAGGTTTGGGCAGTCCTCCTGCAGCTGGGAGAAAGAGGGCTGCAAGTGATGAGCACTTGGAAGAGGCAGAGCATAGGAGGAAGATCCGACAAATACTTAGGGAGCCTACCAGTGATGGGACTTTTGAGGGGTTTGATGTGGAGTTACCCTCAGACGACAGTGATACGGGAGCTGGACTCAGCGTTGGTACAGGATGTCCGGGATGTGGTAAACGCTGAGTCCAGCGAAAGTTCGTTTTTGGGTTTTCTAGCGACCTGGATTGGCCTAGTGGGGATGTGGAACTGGACTGGGGCCCTTTAACGGAGCAGCAAAGGTGGAACACACCCAGGGCTGCAGCTGAGGGCATTAGGGGCGGAGTTGGGTGTGGAGTCTGATGACTCTGATGTGTAAGGGTATAACAGTAAGGCCTGGGGATTTGGGAATCTGTGGTCGGCCAAGGTGTTGCTGTGGGATTGTTGGGTCTTGAATCATGTATCTTGTGAGTTCCTGTCCTGGTCTTTGATTCCCAGCAAGCTGTGAGTATTTGTGGGCTATGTTCATGCTGGGTTCTGGGAGAGCTGCTATGGCAGCTCTAGCTGATTTTGTTGTATGTTGGGGGTTGGGACCTTTATATATGTGCTTTTTATGTTTAGTGTCTACCACGTCCTGTTTGAACATTCCTGTGTTGCTGTGAGTGTCTGGTATTGTATTAAGGGTGAAGGGGAGTTTGCTGTGGGTTGCGGGGTTTTTTCATGTGTTTATTTGTATACGCAGCTCTTGGAATGTGAAGCACTCTTCCTTTCCTTCTCTTGGACGGGTCGTCGCATTCCAGTCTGCCAGCCAAGTTCCAGTTCAAGACTGTTTATTGAAGATGGACGGCTTATCTGCGTTGCTTTGAGTTTCGGGAGTGGGTTATTTTGAAAACGCCGAACGAAGGCTACATTTCTGTTAAACAATAAACTGTATATTTTTCTACTAGCCTGGTTGGTCTTTTGCCATCTGTGGGAATCGTGACAGCTACAATCCATTGACAGTACTGGATGTTATTAATTATTGCTTCAAACAACTAAAAGATTATGTAGATGCACTTACTATTGCTGCCAGGCAAGAAGGACAAAGAAACATCCATTGCAAACCCATTTCCAAAGAGCAGTTTCTGAAGACATTGAACTAAGAAAGAGAAGGCAAAATAGTTTTGTCCATATGAGATTGTCAATGGAGGCAATAGCTACAATGCAAGAAATACCCACCAAGATACATTTAAAGGATTATTCATAACAAAGAGCTACAACCATAGAGGAACTGCTTTAGATCTACAAAAGCTAAAAAGGAAGTATTACAGTGGATTACTACCGTGTTTCCCCAAGTAAGACACCCCGATTGTAAGACGTATCGGGGTGTCTGGGGGTCGGCTTATATAAGCCATACCCCGTATATAAGACGTCCCTCGTCCCGCCGCCGCGTCGCCGCCGCCGCAAGCGGAGCTGTGCCGCGGCACACCTGCGGCACACCTCCGCAGCACACCTCTTCGCCAGGGCTCCAGGCAACGGAGGGGGAAAGGAGCCAGGAGGCGGGAGGAAGCGGCGGCGTCACTGTGGCGCTGCGATCCTCCACGCCCTGGCTCCTTTCCCCTCCCTTGCTTGAGGAAAGAAGGGAGAGGGAAAGGAGCCAGGGGCTGGTGATGATCGCAGCGTCACAGTGACGTTGCGTCGCATTCGTCCCGCCCATGGCTCTCTTCTCCCACCCTTGGAAGGAGGAGGAGGGGACAGGGGCGGGGAGAAAGCCAGGGGCGTCCCGCCCATGGCTCTCTTCCTCCTCCCTTCCAAGGGTGGGAGAAGAGAGCCATAGGCGGGGCGAAGCGATGACGCGTCAGTGACGCTGCCGTCCCCTTCGCCCCTGGCTCTTCCTCCTCCCTTCCAAGGGTGGGAGAAGAGCCATGGCGGGCGCAAGCGATGACGCGTCAGTGACGCGTCGTCCTTCTCCCCCCCTGGCTCCTTCCTCCTCCCTTCCAAGGGTGGGAGAAGAGAGCCATGGGCGGGACAGCGATGACGCGTCAGTGACGCGTCGTCCCTGGCCGCCCTGGCTCTCTTCCTCCTCCCTTCCAAGGGTGGGAGAAGAGCCATGGGCGGGGAGACAGCGATGACGCGTCAGTGACGCGTCGTCCCTTCTCCCCGCCCCTGGCTCCCTTCCTCCTCCCTTCCAAGGGTGGGAGAAGAGAGCCAGGGGACCCTTGCCTGGAGCCCTGGCGAAGAGGTGTGCCGCGCAGGTGTGCCGCGGCACACCTCCGGTTGCGGCGGCGGCGGCGGCGGTGGCGGCGACGTGGGCGTGGCGGCGGGCACGTCTTGGGTTATATAAGACGTACCCGAAAGTAAGACGTGGGGGGACTTTTGGGGGAAAGAAAGTAAGACGCTGTCTTACTTTCGGGAAACACGGTATATATCCTTCTTTTTCAAACTCACACTGACCTTGGTGTTTGAGAAATTCCTCTTTTCCCCTTATTACTATCCACTCAGTGCTAGATAATGTAGCTAGTAGGCTTGGGCAATTATGGTTCCAAATGGTTCTAAAGTACTTACAGAACTAAAGTTCTGGTGGTGAACACTAGGTGGCGCTGGTGCTTTGCTTCTACAGTGTTGCTAAAGTTCTGGTGGTGAACATTTCAGAACTCTAACAAAACTTTCAAAACTTCATTATTTCATTATTGGTGATTTTTAAGACAGAACCAATTAGGAACTGCCATTTATAATGAAATTTTGAAAGTTTTGTTAGAGTTCTGAAATGTTCACCACCAGAACTTGAGCAACACTGTAGAAGCAAGCACCAGCGCCACCTAGTGTTCACCACCAGAACTTTAGTTTTGTAAGTACTTTAGAACCATTTGGAACCACGATTGCCCAGGTCTAGTAGCTAGGTACCAAACACATTAGCTTAATTGCATATAGTGGTACTATACTACATGTGAGGGAAAGGAATCCTGTGTTCTCTTGAGATTTTCAAGCCACCTTCGATATTGCCAAGGGCTATGAGAATTACACTCCAACAGAAAGGAACAAAATCTGGTTACCAGTATTTAAAATCACCAGAATCAAGACAGTAAAGAACACCACTCAGAATCAGAGGAATTCCAGACAGCAAACACCCAAGTGCCAGTTAACACCTCCCAAACAAAGGATGCTCAGGCACAACAGCCAAACTACCTCTATGTAAATATCCTCACTGACTGATTTTGCAGTTGCAAGATTACTCAATGCTAATCAAGTTTGGTAATTGCAACATTCACACTTGCTTCAAACAGACAAGGGTTCCTTCTCTCACCCTGGACATTCTATGGCAGGGGTGCTCATTAGGGTAGATCGCGATCGACTGGTCGATCCCAGGATCGAAGGAGGTCGATCCCAGCTGGATGGGGCACTTCTGAGGGGCGGAGCAAGGCCGCACAAAGCACTGCCCCCTTTCCCCGGCTTTAGCGCTTCCGCAGCTTCTGGAGGGAAGAGGGGGGAATGCCAAGACAGTAATGGCATAGATAGCCACTACTGGCTTGGCATCCCCCCGCCTCCAGAAGCTGTGGAAACG
>JARBWK010003509.1:0-12246 GCA_030556195.1 Anolis apletophallus | reverse complement strand
ATCAGCTCCTCCTTGCTCTTGGCCATCAAAGTGGTATCATCTGCATATCTAAGGTTGTTAATGTTTCTTCCAGCAATTTTAACCCCAGCCTTGCATTTGTCAAGCCCCGCACATCGAATGATGTGTTCTGCATACAAGTTGAATAGGTTATGTGAGAGTAAACAACCTTGTTGTATTATGAGTTAGACCAGGTTAATCCCGTGTAGCCCCGGATAGAGTTTGATTTCGACCAGTCTGCTGTCCACTTGGCACTGTTGCCATCTTCTTTTGACTGCACTCATCAGCATCACTGCTTCCAGTGAGCTGCAGGGGTCCATATGTGAGTTCCTGACTTTTACAGGCACCCATACTAATAGTAGAAGTCCCTGCACAACCAGAAAGAAGGTGAGAAGATTTGATCCCTGCTCCTTCCTTGTTGCACCAAATAGTCAGACGCTTATGTGGACGTCTGCAACCGGCTGGAGTGGCTGTGGTGGTACAGATGGTGAAATGATGGTCCAGTAAGGCCAATGCCATTTTATTTTTATTTATTTTTTACTTCATTTATATCCCGTCCTTCTCAACCCTGAAGGTGACTCAGAGCACCTTACAGATTAGGCAGCAATTTGATGCCAAAAATAAACATACAATAAAAAAACCAGTTACATTTATTTATGCATTTATCATGTCAGAAGCAAATTGAGGATACAGTTTAAATGAATTTAATAACACAAAGTTTTAAAAAACTTAGCATTATGCAAAATGTCCTTTGACCAGAAGCTAGCCATTCTGGTACCACTGTGAGAAGGTCCTTTGTGCATGTGGCAGGGCTCAGGTTTGCACTTCTCCGCACTCACATGTCATGTACTCCAATTTGTAGCCCCATTTCTCAAGGTTAGTTCTGCATCTTGTGGTGCCAGCCTGTTCAGTGCCTTCTGGGTTGTCCACTCTTCTGTGTGCCCAGGAGGGAGTTTCTCATCCGGTCCCAGCCATTGATTGAGGTGCTGGGTTTTAGCCTGCCACTTTTGGACTCTCGCTTGCTGAGAGTTACATTAAAACCAAGACACTAAAACACAACACAATTTAAAACCACTTATTAAAACCACATGGAGCCCCTGGTGTTACAGTGGGTTAAAGCGTTGAGCTGCTGAACTTACTGACTGAAAGGTCGCAGGTTCGAATCCGGACAGTGGCGCGAACTCCTGCTGTTAGCACCAGCTTCTGCCAACCTAGCAGTTCAAAACATGCAAATTTGAGTAGATCCATAGGTACCGCTATGGTGGGAAGGTAACGGCGTGCCATGCAGTCATGCTGGCCACATGACCTTGGAGATGTCTATGGACACTGCCAGCTCTTGAGATGTGCACCAACCCCCAGAGTTGGGCATGACTGGACTTAATGTCAGAGGAAAACTTTTACCTTTGCTATTAAAACCACACCATCCACTTTAGCTTGGTTGGACTGTGTGGCTCCAAGTTGCTGTTGGAGCAGGTTCAGTAAGGTGCATGTGTCAGTCTCTGGAACCATTCCAGAGCAGTTTTAGACTGGACTGGTTCTGAATTTACTGACGGTGTATATACAGCCTAATTTTCTCTGTCATGTTGACCACAGATTCAGTCGCTATTTCACCTTAGAAGCAAATGAAAAACACATGGTAACTTTGATGTTACTAACTTTGAAATTCCTGCCCCACTCTTTCCATTTGAGACTCAAGCAGGAATGACACCCTGAGTCTCCTCTCCCTTAGACTTGAAAAGGGACTTTGGAATTGCTCCAGTATCTCTGTTACCTTCATCTGATCTCACATACAGCTTGTTATTCTGTGGACAAAAATAAACAAGGTAACATTAGCTTTGATCCAGACGTAATCATCACAAAAGTAAATTATTTATTTTAATGTAAATATAAGTAACTCAGAATGTAACATTTTGTTTTCTTGTTATGTACATAATATGGTACACAAATCTCCACTGGGATTTGACATGTTGACCTACCGTAATCTTTCAGTGATTGATTGATTTTCTTTTCCATGTCAGGAGCAACTTGAGAAACTGCAAGTCACTTCTGGTGTGAGAGAATTGGCTGTCGATAAAAACATTACCCAGGGGATGCCCAGATGTTTTGATGTTTTACCATCCTTGTGGGAGGCTTCTCTCATGTCCCCACATCATTTGCACTCTCCCAGTTCGAACCGCCAACCTGTCGGTCTTCAGTCTTGCTGCCACAAGGGTTTAACCCATTGTGCCACCAAAGGCTTGATGTAATTAATTTTCATTCCATATTCCTTCTGTAAGTGAATGTAGAGGGTTTCTACATGGTAAGGTTTTTTTAGATATTTACTAGATTCAGTACTCTTTTGCTTCAGAGTACAGTATCTTCCTGAGTCCATTGGATCCTGGATTACAGCTAGGGCATGGCAAGGGGCACAGTTTTATCTTTAACATCTTGATATAAAACTTTCAGATAATCCAGTATGTAACTAATGCAAATTAAAGGGTTTTGTTTTAGTGTCAGCTAATTGACTGTATAAATAGGACCTTGAAATTAAAACTAAATTTGCCTCTTGATATCCCAGTATGCCTCTGGGTGCCACACCACCATAAAATCAAGGATCAAAGTTGTGTCGCATTAGTTTAAGATCACTGCATCCCATTCACTCACCAAGAAGCTCTTGTATAAACCTAAAACCACACCTCTCTTCCAGTTGCCACAAATACACTATTTTCGATTGAAAAGCCACAAATGAAAATCTCGTAAGGTTGCTTACCGATGACTACTTCTTTTATCAGAAGATCCACTCCATGACTCGTACACATACTTTTTCTTTTGCTCAAGCAAAATACTTTTATAGAGTCTCAGTGAACCTGACAGTGAGGGCCAGAAAAGCAGGACTGCATCGGGTCAGCTCAGAGCTTAGTGGAAAGCATAAAACCTCCAAGAGAGAGAAAGAGAGAGAGAAGATAGCTGCCAGCAGCAAAAAAAAAAGAGAGAGTCCAAGATGGTTTGTGCTTTAGCTTTGCCTGGAGGGAACATCTCACAAGCACCCAAATCCTTTCCATTGCAGTAATCTGTCTTTGTATAATACACTTTTTGATTATGGTCATCAAGTAGTGCATACACAGCCCTCCTCCTATTCCTGCTTTGGCCTCAGGACTCAGCTTATTTTTCTTATCTCTAGATAGGATAATAGGAAATAGAATGCATACACAGACCTCTCCTCCAAGTTTATTGTGCTCAGCTCACTGATATGTCAATCATGCCGGCTGGGTTTTGTTATCATTTTTTCATTTGTTTAGCTTTGTCACCTAAGGCTACTATCTCATCAGTCTCTCACTCACTGAAGAGGGTTAGACCAGGTCAAGTGTTTGGATGGGAAATTTGCAAAGGAAAGTTGAGCAGTGTAGGAAGTGGGAGTACTTTTAACAGCAGGCATCTTTACTGGAGGCCACTGAGCCAACAACATGGTATAGCAAAAAAGCGCCATACGCTTTCAGAACAATGTTGCCTTTGAAGACAAAATAGAAGCAATGTGCAGGTGGGAGATGCAGAAAAGTGGGAGATGTATACCTAAACAGTAAAAATAGACTGTTAAGATTAGCAAAAGGACATGGGATTTCAGTTTATAAATGCAATTAAAGCTATATACAAAAACCAGGTGGCAAACATCATAGTGAATGGGAACTCAGCAGGAGTTATTGAAATACAAAAAGGTACGAGACAAGGCTGCCCGATGTCACCGCTTCTTTTCATTTTTATGTTAGAACTATTATTGCAGGATATTAGATCGGACCAAGATCTAAAGGGTTTAAAAGTAAAAAAAGAGGAATTCAAGCTTCAAGCTTTTGCGGACGATATTGTCTGTATAGTGGAAGAACCATTAGAGACGATTAACAAATGGATTGCAAAAATAGAACAATACGGAAAAGTGGCAGGACTAAAAATCAATTACTCAAAGACAAAGATTCTCACCAAAAACATTAAAAGAGAAAGAAGGGAGGAACTGAAGGGAATAACGACACTAGAAGTAGTGATGAAAGTCAGATACCTGGGTATTCAAATAACGGCCCATAACAATCAACTTTTAAAAAACAATTACGAAACAACGTGGAAATTAATAAAGTCAAATCTGGAAAAGTGGAAATATTTAAAACTGAATCTATTAGGGCAGGATTGCGGTGATAAAATGGATGTCTTACCACGGATGGTTTTTCTTTTCCAGTCCATACCAATATTAAGAACAACTTTTTATTTCAAACTATGGAAAAAAGACATTACAAAATTTATTTGGGAGGGCAAGAAACCCAGAGTGAACCACAGGATTCTCACAGACAGGAAGGAGAGGGGTGGATTGGCCCTCCCCAACTTACAATTATATCATGATGCGGCCGCACTGTGTTGGACTCTAGAGTGGACCACACTGAGGAATACCAGATTACTGCAATTAGAAGGCTTTAACCTGAGAAGAGGGTGGCATGCATATGTCTGGTATGGGAAGGTAAAGCTAGAAAAAAATTTCACAAATCATTTCGTTAGGGCCGCTTTATACAAGACTTGGGAGAGATATAAGGAAAGGCTATACCAGGAAACTCCTCTATGGGTCTCACCTTTGGAGGCCCAACACAGAAGGGAAATCCCAATGGAAAAATGGTATACATACAGAGTATTACTAGAAAAGAAAGACAGCAAGTGGATACTGAAAACACAAGACAGATTAAGGGATACAGGTCATGAAATCTCCTGGTTTCATTACCTACAAGTAAAAGAATACCATAAATTGGACAATAAGAAGGGTTTTGTAAAAGAGGACTCACTCTGGGAAAAATTACAAAGACAAAGGAGGAAACATATCAGGACTCTATACAATGCATTGCTGGAATGGGATACGGAAGAGGAAGCGGTGAAGCAAGTAATGGTAGAGTGGGCCCAAGATCTAGGGCACTCGATTCTTTCACAGGAATGGGAAAGCACATGGAAGAGGATATCCAATTACTTGGGTTCGACTACCACAGCAGAAAATTGGTACAAGATGTACTTCCGCTGGTACCTGACACCCCAGAAGCTGGCAAAGTACTATAAGAGTACGAATAACAAATGCTGGAAGTGCAAGAAACATCCAGGAACCTTTTCCACTGCTGGTGGGCATGCCCAAAAGTCCAGAAATTCTGGAAACTTATTCACTCGCAAGTGCAAAAATATGGGGAGAAAAATTTGACTTAAAACCCGAACTCTACTTATTAAATTTAACAGACGAGAAAATAGATAAGCAAAAGACAAGCTTCTATGCCACCTGGCAGCGGCAGCGAGAATGATACTGGCCAAAAACTGGAAAAAGCGAAGACACTCCACAATTAGAAGAATGGATAGTAAAAATAAATGATCTAAAAGAAACAGATAATCTGAACGGTATGGTAAACCAGCAGAGCCATAAAGTCAGAACGGATTGGCGCCCTGTAGAACTTTATTTAAAAACAATGAAAATATGAGTGGAAGCCTAGGCGGTCAGGGCAAGGACAGTTGGGCTGGAGGAAACAGGAACTTTCATTCAAGATGGATATACATTTCTCGCGGATCGGACTGGAAGTCAACTCTGTAACCCTACCCTCCCCCACCACCCCTTTCCTTATGTTACCTACTCCCTTTCACCCCACCCTAAACCTTCCTGGTGCCCTCCCCCCCCCCAACTGTGTTTTATTCTGGTTAAAACTTCAATAAAAAAAAAAAAAAGATTAGCAGGGTTTGCATTTGGATTGGATCTTTTTAGGAGTAGATTTTGGACTCTTCTCAACTGTTCATTTCTATAATGGGCCAGAGATGACATCTCTGGCCCATCCCCTGTTTGGAAGTCAGCCAGCACGCCGACGTAAATGAAGAAATAGTTTTCTAAGATCTACAGACATTCACTGGAACATCTCAGCAAGTCAAAAGTGGCAGGCTAAAACCCAGAACCTCAATCAATGGCTGAGACCAGAAGAGAAACTCACTCCTGGGCACACAGAAAACTGGGCGACTTGGAAGACACTGAACAAACTGCGCTCCGGCACAACAGGATGCAGAGCCAACCTTAAGAAATGGGGCTACAAAGTGGAATCCACGACATGCGAATGTGGAGAAGAGCAAACCACAGACCACCTACTACAATGCAACCTGAGCCCTGCCACATGCACAATGGAGGACCTTCTTATAGCAACACCTGAGGCACTCCAAGTGGCCAGCTACTAGTCAAAGGACATTTAATCTAATGCAAAGTTTGCAAACTTTGTGTGTGTGTGTTTTTAAACACAACTGTTTGGTTTGTTCCTGACATGATAAATAAATTTCTATCATGAATGCTGACTGGCAACTCCCTTTGTATGAATCTATAAAGGGCAAGTCCCCTTCGCACCCCATTTTCACCTTGTATCCACTACTAGCAGTGCCCATTACATTCATGGGTTTCTTAAAGTTTAAACCAAATTTGGCTCACATTGGGCAAATTCTGAGAATACTCCATAGCTCAGTGGAGGCTCCAGAGTACCTCTGGACTGTGTGTCAGTGCAGACTGCTGCATTGAGTCTAATCCTGACTAATCCAATTACATATCTGAATTCCTAGATACTGATGTCCAGGATTATGATGTCTCCTCCTCCTCATCTTTTATATCTCACAAAGCAGCTTTCAAGAGAGAGAGAGAGAAATGGTAGCTAGTGAAGTTACACAGTATTGGCTCAACCTCCAGTGATTCCCCTGCTTCCATTTCAGGTGGCCTTGCCCTCCACTGCACCAGCTGTACTCAGCATGACTTGCCAGGGTGTCATATAATGTGAAAAACTTCTTGTAGCACTCAATATTTATGCAAAAAACCTGCCCCACCTCCCCAAATCCTCTTTGTCTCCAGTTGATTTCTGCCTGCCACACAGCTGTCAAATCACAGGCCTTCTGTTAGGAATAAATGGCAAGCCTAATGTTTCTGTAGAGCATAAGTGCCATAAGTCAGGAACACTTCCTAGCATCGTCTATACAGTAGGAGAGCCTGATCTGACAAGTAGCAGTCACCGAATTGCACCTGTGGTCAGATTATTATGTGCTGGGACACATTTCTGGATAAATCCTATTTTTCTGTTTGACCCTCTCTTTAAACCTCACTTTGAATCTGAGTCTCCCATAATTGCAGCTCATCGCTTTATCACCGTAATTGAACTGTCCTCTGTCACCTTTCTCTTTCCTTCGCATCACCCACTGTGATGTAACCACTTATCTGTCTGATGTTTGAAGGAAAAGTGAAGGAGGTTTTCTTAGCCTGAAGGGTCTTGATATAGGTGAATGATTAGTTGCTAGGTGAGCAACTTGCTTCCCAACACACAGCTGCCAGTTATCAAAAGTATCACATCCTTTATCTTCTTGGGCTTAATCCAATTGGCAGCTAAGATGGCTGAGACCAAAGGACAATGCACTTTCTCAATTATTTTTTGTCATCCTGGACCACATCTGGAACACAGACAGTATATACCACTTCAAAGCCACTTGAGGGAAATTCTCCTTTGAAAGAGGTCAGCTTCCTTTATAGCCACATACAGTCCTATTGTAATAGAACCGAAATCTTAAGATGCTGAGCTAGGTCAGGAACCAGAATAGAGAAGATGCTAGCCACCAAGAAGTTGAAGGCAACCACCCTGTTATCCCAAGAAGATATGAAACTCTCATGTGTGGACTCAGTCCATTGGTCTATTTAGCCAAGAGGTGGGACTATGTCATTGAACTCCAGTTTCCATGCATCTTGATTATCAGCTTCACTGGTGGAAATAAATTGAGATTTGATTCTGAAAATATCTGGAAAGCCACTCCTGATATAATCAATTTTGTCTAGTGGATTTTGAAAGTCCTGCACAAAGGCTTTTGCTAGAGATTGAAGACTTTATCATATGAGGCAAGCAAACTGGCCTTGTAGTTGGAATATTACATTTTGTGATTGTCACTGATACATGGCACCATGTGCATCCTGCTGCTATTCTGCCTCTTCCCCATGATTCTCCTGTCCTTGACTATAGGTAAAACCCATCAATAGCTCTTCGTCTCGTAGCCTTGGTACAGTGGGACCCATCCATTGTGGTAGTGCAGAAAGGCACCAAATTACGGCATAAAATCTTGCTAAGACGCGAGCTTTCTTCAATAGGAAACACAGTTACATGCAGCTACAAATCCATTCCTGGAAGCACCACCAAGGTTTTGTTTTCCAATAGCTTTGCCTGATTCAGAGAATTTAACTGTGGATGCAAATTATGATGACTTTCTACTATAAGTCTCAATCTTTTCCCATTGGTTTCCTTCTTTTTATGCTTCTTGCTGCAAAACAAGACTTGTTAAGGAAAAAAGATGGATCTTGCAGCATTGGGAATCAATTATCTGAAAGCAGCAACAAAGTTCAAATTCCATTAGAACCTTTATATCCTTGGGTAGGATGGCTGTTAAAGCTGCAGCCTCAAGAAGCTGAAAGAAATGTAAAGGAGCAGTGCAATCGCCTAGAGCTGTGCTTTTGAACACATGGTAGTTTAAGAATATTCTCCAGTTTTAAAGATACAGTGACCTTATGACAATACAGAAGTCACATTCTGAAGAGATCTCGTGTTCTGACACTATGGTGGAATGACCAGAGCTTCTAAGTATCACTGTTACTTGAAGTGAGCAATATTTTAGGGTTAATGGGCATATGTGTTAGGATTGTCAGTCAGGATGTAACTTTAATCCTTAACAGCACATCCTTGGAGCAGCAATTCTATCATGTGGTATGAAGGTACCTGTTCTCCCTCACCTTCCAAACCCCAACTTCACGTGCAGCTATCCAACAGCAAGCTGTGTACTCCTTCCTACATGTCACCTTCCCTCACAATTGTGTTGGAAGGGGATAGCTGGGGCCAGGTATGTAGCAGGGGGGGGGCTTGAGGGACTTCAGCCCCCAATTCTCAGGGTGATCCGCGATAAGACCTTACTAGTACATTATTTAAACTGTTATGTTTATTCATATCATGATCTGATCACCATGCTCAATATATCCCATATGCATGAGGGTATTGGGATAACGATACAAAAGGTTTGGTAGAGTAGATCCCCTCTCAGTCAGATTCACTCCCTCCCCTTCCCCAAATCAAAATCCTGGCTACGGGCCTGGCTGGGGCTGAAAATTGGAGTTTGGAAGGCGAGAAAGTATGGGTAATTTCATCCTGCTTTACAGAGCTTTGCAGTACTTGGAATCCTGTTTGAGACTAATCCTGTTTGAGACTAATCAAGAGAACAAAGTTGGTATCAGAAGCTTTTGTACAATTAAGTCTATGAAAGCTTATGGTAACAACTTATTTCCCTCCGTCTCAAAGGTGACACAAGATCCTTCAGCATACTGCTCCAGACTAATGTGTCTATGTCTTGGAATCTGCCACTATTTGAGTGTGCAATGACAATCCTTTTGCAGCATGACGCAGTGTTCATCTTTGTTCAGTTAAGTGTTGTTACTAACCTTAGCTAAACAACATGAACGGAGATTTCCCCCCTCTTTGGACCTTTTGACACCATACAATTATAGAACTATGTTCCCACTATGGCTGCTTTGACTCCATACCATGGGATTCTGAGATTTATAGTTAAGAAGAAATTTCTTAGCAGTCTCATCCAGAGAATTCTAGTTCATTGCCAAACTGGAGGTCCCAGAATTCCCTAGGATGCAGTGGAATACTAAACCTATGCAGAGTGAAAAGGCTCCTGTTGCCACTTGGAGCAGCACAGGACCATATCTGCTGCTGGCTGCATTATTCACACTCAAAGTAAAATAGCATGGACTAGTGAAGAGATTTTTTTAGCTGCTTTGTAAACTATTTCAGGCTAGAAAACACTTACCTGGAGGAATGGCTACTTGATGCCTTGCAAGAGCTCGAAAAAGTTATGTATTCATGAACCAAGGCTGGGAATTCAGTAATCCAAAAACACAACATCTGCAAAATACAAGTAGAACTGAGTTTTGATTCCTGTATTGACGTACAACCTGGTGACAGCTGTAGATGTACATATCTTTAGGTGCAGAGCAGATCCTCCGTGAGTTCAGAATAACCATAGACAACCCAGATGTACAGCTTTCCAAAATTCGTCCCCAGTGAGTGATCTCCAACAAGTCTGGGAATGTGCTCTTTCTTGCCAGCCTCAAGATGGCACTGCTGTCGAACTGCTGTGCTTTCCACTAGAACAGTTACATAATCTTGTTTATTCAGCAATGGGGTCATTTGAAAGCTATGATCACACAATGCTAATTTGGCCAATGACTTTCAGTTTTTTCTTCTCTTCCCTGCTCCTCCCCACACTTTGGCAAACTGCCTCTTTTATGTCTAGATTGAGATTTGTAAAGGAAATGTTTGTGTGCACAGTGGATGTGCTGCCAGGGAAGTCTTACAGCTCAGGAGAGCTCTCTGAAAAAAAATAGCTGGGATTAAAGTTTGGAAAGGTCTCAAATTATGCCTCCTTGGAATTTGTTGTTTTACTTTCCTGTTCTAGTAGACAATGATATGGGAACAGTTGGCCTTTACTGTCTCGGATTTTGTCAGCAGGGATTCATGGCCTAGAGCTACCCGGTGGATTTTTCCATTCTGAAATTCCATTTCTCCTAGTCATGTTGCAGGAGCTAAATGAAGATGTTTCAGAAGAA
The DNA here is from genome assembly GCA_030556195.1 of Anolis apletophallus. NCBI lineage: Eukaryota > Metazoa > Chordata > Lepidosauria > Squamata > Anolidae > Anolis > Anolis apletophallus. The sequence continues at coordinate 1,607 of JARBWK010003509.1, read as the reverse complement.
ATAGAATCACACCCTAGTGTCATTTCGTCAAGCACAGCACATGTGAAAAAGTTTATGGCAGCAGCTCCATCACAATATGTGATCAGTTCTATTTTAACAATATAAGAAATAAATATTAGGTCAGATTACACACCAGCCATAGGAAACTTATTACTTTCTGAAAGGGACATGGACAAAAAAAATCCTAACAAGATATTCAGAAGAAAAGCTCTGCTTTAGAATCAGGGGGAAGCCCTAATAGTCAACAATGAACCATCTCATGAAGAGATGGATTTGGCCATGTACATATAAAACTTTCAGGCTTCTCTAGACCAAGGTAAGAAAATACACAATCTTTCAAGAGTTGTTGGACTGCAACTTCCAGAACAATGTCCAGGGTGGGAGAAAGAAAGATCCTTTGTTAATTATGAAGAACGCTAGGAGTCGCAGTCCAACAATGTGATGTGCCACATGATTCCAACCTTGCTCCAAGCTTTGCTAGGTAAGCATCTCCTTTGAAACCATTCAATTTGGTTCTTGCTCGCTACTGTTTGACTCAGTTCTGGCTTCCATCATAGGTGTGAGTCATGGGCTCAGCCCCCACTCTCCAAGCCTTCTGTATACAACTGAAGACATGGCTTTTTAGACAAACCTTTGGCCATGTCAAGAAATGTGGGGACCAAGAGACTTTTCACTGTGCACTTTATGAGACTGATATTGATTGCAGTTTGTTTTGTATTCTGCAGGAACTGTTGTATTTTGTTGATCTTAATTGGGAGGGTGATGTTTATGTTGGGTGCTTTGCCTTGTGTCTTTGCACTTTTGTATATTGCACATTTGCACCTTTGAGTGTTTTGTGAGCCACCCTGAATCCCTCCAGGAGATGGCGGCGGGATATAAATAAAGTATTGTTATTATTATTTGAAACACAACAAGATTAGTACACAGCAAAAAAAGTCACTCTGCTGGCTGTTGTATTGGATCACACGTTGGGCACTTCCCAAGTCTTCTTCTTCTTCTTCTTCTTCTTCTTATTATTATTGGCAACGAGCTTCTATAATATCTTCTTACCTCTTTTAAATAATCTCCTTTTAAAAATCAATTTGCAACATCTTTTAGATGTTTCTGTTGAATGAGGATAAACCATTATTTATATTTCTGTAGAAAAAAATCCTTTCCCTTTTTTGGAAAAAAGGCTCCTTAATATTAAAAGAACAATCTCCTGTATGAACAGTATTGGAGATCTCAACAGAATAGCTAGGTTTGACACTATTTGTGATGAATACAAGAAAATTCATACTCTCCCAGCAGTTTTTGTCTTGTGAGCACATGGAATTTTATATGGAATGTGCTAATAAAAATATTATTGTGACAAAAGAAAAATAAAAGAGCAATGGCGCAAGCGTTTCAGCTTGGAATGGATATAAGGGTCAGTAGCATTCTGAACTATAATTTTGATTTGCAATTTTTCCATGTTTGAATATATGAGAAAAAGTCAAAGGTGGCAAATCACGGTTTATCCTTCTACAGAAAGTATTCAGCTACAGCCCTGGATGGAATTTAATTGATGTTAAGTCTACTTAGAAGAAAGTTTGGCACCAACCCACAACAGCTGAAATGTAGCAGAT
>JARBWK010003508.1:0-12247 GCA_030556195.1 Anolis apletophallus | reverse complement strand
CCACCTGTTCTGATCCCGCTATTAAGTAAACATTGGATATTCAAAGACGACTAATACTGTGTCTTTCAACCTTTTTTTAAAGCCGTGGCACATTTTTTACATTTACAAAATCCTGGGGCACACCACCAACCAAAATGACACAAAATGAAACTCTAACACAGTAATACATATAGTTAATGTGTTTTTTTAATGTAGTTATACACTCAGTGTGAAACCTGGGCCTATTTCGATGAACACAACATAGATATCCTGGCAAAAATGGCAGAAAGACACAAACTTCCCACACAGAACTCCCATAACCAAGAGAAAATACTATAAGAGTTTGGTGGGCATTGACCTTGAGTTTTGGAGTTGTGGTTCACCTATATCCAGAGAGCACTGTGGACTCAAACAATGTTGGATTAGGACCAAAATTAGCATGAATACTCAATATGTCCAAATGTGAACACAGATGAAGTTTGGGGAAAATAGACCTTGACATTTGGGAGTTACAGTTTCTGGGATTTATAGTTAACACACAATCAAAGAGCATCCTGAACTCTTGCAACAATGGAATTGAACCAAACTTGGCATATTGAACTCTCATTACCAACAGAAAGTACTGAAAGGGTTTGCTTGGGAATTGACCTTGAGTTTGGAAGTTGTAGTTCACCTACACCCAGAGAGCACTATGGACTCAAACAATGTTATATTATGTTGTTGTTTGTTTTCTATCCAGAATCACAATGTTGGAAGGAGTCTCACCACTTTAAGGTTCCTAAAACAGGCATGGGAAAACTTGGGCCCTCTGGGTGCTTTGGACTTCAACTCCCACCATTCCTAACAGCCTGAGGCCCTTTCCTGCTTAAATGGCTGAGGGGGAGGGGGAAAGGAAAAGAGCCTGAGGCTGCTAGGAATGGTGGGAGTTGAAGTCCAAAACACCTGGAAGGTCCAAGTCACCTATATGGCTATGTAGCATGGATTATGTATGATTGCTCCATTCGTTGAATCGGGACGCCTATAATATATATATGTGCCTTGATAAAACCGCTTGTCGGTGAAACGGATTTCCGCTGGCTTCTGATTCTGCATTGGCAGACTGTCGGCTTTTTGAGAGCCGTATGGATAGAGGAGTCGATGGTTTTCCTCGGCGTCCTACAACTATATGAAGATCTATAGAGACCACCGCATCTATCTACGCGGGGTCTCCATCATACTTTGATTTCTCCCAATCGGGGTGTGGAACTTTACAAATATTTGAGTTATCCCATCGGGGATTTTGGAACCTTAAAAATACTTGGATTGGCAAGTGAGATCGCTGCTTCACTATTGGATACTTTATTTGGTTAAGAACAGTAAGATGCCATTGTGGTCTCTTGTGTTTATTATAATATGATATATGCTCTAATAGATTTGTTGAAGTATATGATGATTTTGTGTGGTTATTAACTCTGGTTTTGCTTGGTTGTAGTTCCAAGTTTGCCCATGCCAGCTTTTGACAGAGACCTCTTCTTCCTCCTTCCCCATCACACCATTTCTTCCCCCTCCTGCCGAACACTTACTTTTTCTTCTACACTGCCGCTTCTGCCGCCATTTTGATCCGAGGGGGCAGTGTGAGCGTGTTCAGGAGGGGAGGGGGGAGGGAGGAAGGCGTGACCCGTGCGGGCGCTACTGCGCAGACTCACCCCATAGCAAAGCGAGGCAAAGCGAGCAGAGCGAGGCTGGGAAGAAGGGAGCCCGAGTGGAGAAGAAAAAGTTTTCAGCAGGAGGGGGAAGAAAGGGTATTGGAGGTCCCAATTTCCCACGGCACACCTGATGATCGCTCACGGCACACTAGTGTGCCACAGCACACTGGTTGGGAAACACTGGACTAATAGGTTGAAATGGTAGATCAGTGACACCTCTAGCTGTGTACCACATTATTTCTTATAATCAAGTAAACCTCATTCAGAGTCGATCAAAGCTAGCAGAAGGCTGCAGCCTGAGCAGCCTATCATTTGAGAGTGGTTGCTTATAGGAATACGTTGGCCAAGGAATAAAACAACTCTGCTAAGACGACTTTCAGACTGAAAAGAAAACAACAAGACTTCATTGTTGTAGGGAAATCTCAGCATTTTCGTGTGGAGCAAATGGTCTACAAAAGACTAAGAAAGATGGAAACACTGTCAATACGTTCTGCCTCAAGTGTCGATGCCAATCAACAATAATGAGTTGCAGGTCACAGTAAATGAAAGCAGACTTTGGCGGAGGTGGTTCCATCTAAACAGTCTGGCAGGGCTTTCCATGGCTGCAAGTGACAAATTTCAAGCAGACTGAAGTGGGAATTTCATCGAGCAACAAGTAGAGGGACATATCCTAAGCTTCCTGGCATCAATTCCCCCCAAAAGACTTGTTGCCAACGCACACATTTGTGTCTGGTGCTCATCCAAATTCAATAATTGCAATGTGAATTACAAACTGGGAATATTTGTGGAGCGACACCAAGAGCGATTTTGGTCTAATTCCCTCTCAGGGTGGTAGGCACCCACCAGCAGGCATGTAGCCAAGGGAGGTGGCCTGAGGGCTTCCCCCGAAAATTCTCAGGGTGGTCTGTGAGAATGCCTTACTGGTACATTATTTAAACTGTTATGTTTATTGATATCATGATCTGATCACCATGCTCAATATATCCCATATGCATGGGGGTATTTGGATAACGATACAAAAGGTTTGCTAGGGTAGACCCTCTCTCACTCAGATTCAGCCCCCCCCCCCCCCCAATCAAAATCCTAGCTACGGCCCTGCCCACCAGCATCTAACATTTGTCTTACAACAGTGGTTCTCAACCTTCCTAATGCTACAAACACTTAATACAGTTCCTCATGTTGTGGTGACCCCCAACCACACAATTATTTTTGTTGCTGCTTCATAACTGTAATTTCGAATCATAGAGTTGGAAGAGGCCCCATGGGCCATCCAGTCCAAAACCCTGCCAAGAAGCAGGAAAAATACATTCAAATCACCCCCGATAGATGGCCATCCAACCTCTGTTTAAAAGCCTCCAAAGAAGAAGCCTCCACTCCGGGGCAGAGAGTTCCACTGCAAAACAGCTCTCACCCCAAAGGAGTTTCATCAGAGATTGCAAGCTGTTTATGGAGATTGTGTTTATGTGAGTACTGTGCGTCATTTGCATTCTCTGATGAATCTCCTTTGAGGTGACACCTTCTGCTGTCAAGAATTCAGGGACTGCATGCTGCTTAAGTCGCTTTGACCGACCGCCTGCGCAGGGTTCCATACTTTGCACTTTAACAACACAACCATTCAATGCTAAGGCTTCCCGCCAAAATGGAACTGTAGAGGAGAGTCTACTGAACAAACCAGTACGTGCCATCTGTTGAAGAGTTACGAAAGTGGAGGCATTACTTTTCATTCAACCTTCGTATACTCTAGAGCAGTGTTTCCCAACCAGTGTGCCGTGAGTGATCATCAGGTATGCCGTGGGAAATTGGAACCTCCAATACTCTTTTTCCCCCCTCCTGCCCACAGTGCTCTCTGGGTGTAGGTGAACTACAACTTCCAAACTCAAGGTCAATTCCCAAGCAAACCCTTTCAGTACTTTCTGTTGATAATGAGAGTTCAATATGCCAAATTTGGTTCAATTCCATTGGTGCAAGAGTTCAGGATGCTCTTTGATTGTGTGTTAACTATAAATCCCAGAAACTGTAACTCCCAAATGTCAAGGTCTATTTTCCCCAAACTCCATCTGTGTTCACATTTGGGCAAATTGAGTATTCATGCCAAGTTTGGTCCTGATCCAACATTGTTTCAGTCTACAGTGCTCTCTGGATATAGGTGAACTACAACTCCAAAACCCAAGGTCAATGCCCACCAAACTCTTATAGTATTTTCTCTTGATTATGGGAGTTCTGTGTGGGAAGTTTGTGTCTTTCTGCCATTCCTGCCAGGATATCTATGTTGTGTTCATCGAAACTGGCCCAGGTTTCACACTGAGTGTATAAATACATTTTAAAACATATTAACTATATGTATTACTGCGTTAGAGTGTCATTTTGTGTCATTTTGGTTGGTGATGTGCCCCAGGATTTTGTAAATGTAAAAAAAGTTCCATGCACTACGCTCCAAAAAGGTTGAAAAACACTGCTCTAGAGTAGTGGTTCTCAACATGTGGCTTCCCAGGTATTTTGGCCTACAACTCCCAGAAATCCCAGCCATTTTGCCAGCTGTTAAGATTTCTGGGAGTTGAAGGCCAAAACATCTGGGGACCCACAGGTTGAGTACCACTTCTCTAGAGAATATACCCCCACTGGGTTTGGTAGGATTTAGAGATGAATACAAGTGGCTGTGGGACTGCAGCCATAAGAATGCTATTTGTTTTTATTTTTATAGCAAGCAAGCAAGACATGTTTTTTAACCACTTAGCATTCCAAATGCAAAAGATGATCTGCAGATGGCACCCATTAGGAGAGGCAACGATTTCCTCAGAGAACAAGATCAGAAATCAAAATGATCGGACCAGATCGAAGAGCCCGGCCAAAACTAACAAAACAAATTTCCACTTACAGGTTGTTCAGCCTTCACTTTATTCATTCTTCCATGCAAGAAACATTTCAAAAGTTTTCTTTCTCCTATTAGCTAAAATTATTACTATAATGGGTTTTTTTTCACATTTGGGGACTTCTTTCATGAAATTTTCATAAAGATTTAATTTAAAATATTGTATTAAAAACCCTTAAAGTCAGAGAGAAAAAATACAACATGTAAAATCACTGTAGTTTTACTATTATTCCTGCACGCACACACAAACACTTTTGATTTTTTTTTTCTTGAGGTTAAAAAAATCATCACATGATGGGTTGTTTTCCCCCTTAATGGAGCATCTTGGCCTGTCATGGCACTTATGAAAAATCATATTAAGAATGAGAATATTTGTGAATATTTTTTATATCTCCAGTGACACTGCAGAATCAAATGATACTCGGCCAGTGCACTACGTTCCACAGAAAGAAGCGCAGGAACATTCACACAAGGAATTACAAAACAGAATTGCTCTGCTTAGTCATCTTTGTCCTCAGAATAATAAATGTATTCTAATTTCATGCATGGAACGTGAAAATCCTCTCATTATATCTTTGGATGAAAATGCCTTGTCTGACTTACCGGGCAGGGAGATTGCAGCTGTGGGCGCTCCCCTGCCCACCCTTGCCAGCGTCTGCCTCCTTTCCAAGAGCCTTTTCCAGCTCATGTGCTTTCCAGGGCGGAAAAAATCCAAACAATCAGTTTGAACCTCTGGGTCTCAAACTGATTGATTTCTCCCCAGAGAAGTGGTGTGAATATCTATTCACTCCAGTCTGCCTACTGACCATATATAGCCAGCCTGGCCGCTCTCTGGCTCAGTTGCCTTCCTATGCTTCCCACCCTCAATTTTTGGTTGTTATTGTTTTGTTCACATGTCACAACTTAGGGGCAATTGGCGTGGATCAGGTTTTGGCTCGTTCCCCTAGATCAGGGCTGTCCAACTGCCGGCCCTGCAGGTGTTTTGGACTTCAATTCCCAGAAATCCTAACAGCTGGTAAACTGGCTAGGATTTCTGGGAGTTGAAGTCCAAAACACCTGCAGGGCCGGCAGTTGGACAGCCCTGCCCTAGATTGAGGGACCTGCCTATCATGTGTTGGGGAGTGAGGTAGTGCAGGGAACCCAGAGCAGTATTCATCGGGAGCCTAGACCAGTGTTTCCCAACTGGTGTGCTGCAGCACACTAGTGTGCCGTGAGCGATCATCAGGTGTGCCGTGGGATCCAACATTGTTTGAGTCCACAGTGCTCTCTGGATGTCGATGAACTTAAACTCCAAAACTCAAGGTCAATGCCCACCAAACTCTTATAGTATTTTCTCTTGGTTATGGGAGTTCCATATTGATTTCTTTCCATGATTTGTGGAGTTCAGAATGCTCTTTGATTGCAGGTGAACTATAACTCCCAGTAACTACAACTCCCAAATGACAAAATCAATTTTTTGGCTGATGGTCCCACCTTGAATTAGTATTAGTATGTTTTGTGGCCAAATTTGGCAGCAATTTGTCCAGTGGTTTTTGAATTATGTTAATCCCACAAATGAATGAATATCTTCTCTCTCTCTCTCTCTCTCTCTCTCGAGAGAGAGAGAGAGAGAGAGAGAGAGAGAGCACAACAGCGTGTGTCTTTCTGCCATTCCTGCCCGGATATCTATGTTGTGTTCATCGAAACAGGCCTAGGTTTCACACTAAGTGAGTGTATAAATACATTTTAAAACATATTAACTATATGTATTACTGTGTTAGAGTGTCATTTTGTGTCATTTTGGTTGGTGGTGTGCCCCAGGATTTTGTAAATGTAAAAAATGTGCCGCAGCTCAAAAAAGGTTGAAAAATACTGGCCAAGACTATTCCTCACTATTAGTGCCCCCCCCCCCCTGGAACACCCAGTGGTGCAATGGATTAAACCCTTGTGCTGGCAGGATTGTTTGACAGACAGGTTGGTGGTTTGAATTCAGGGAGCAGGATAAGCTCCTGTCTGTCAAGCTCCAGCTTCTCATGCAGGGACACGAGAGAAGCCCCCCCCCCCATTTCAATCATCCGGGCATCCCTTAGGCAACGTCCTTGCAAACGGCCAATTCACCCACACCAGAAGCAACTTGAAAGTTTCTCAAGTGACTTCTGACATAGAAAAAGTGCCTCCCCTTAAGTTCAGGAGTCCCCTATGAACATGTTCAAAGGCCCTTCCACAGGGCTGTTGGTTAGGCGATCCAGGACCCATGTGTGTTTGCCAACCTAAGCCAGCTGTAACCAATTAACAAGTTGTGGCCTGCCATCTATATATGACATGTATGTAGGCTAGGGGACGAGTCACAATTTTAGAATTGCGGAGTGGGAAGAGGTCCCTAAGAGGCATCTAGTCCAACTCCATTCCAGCACAAGAAAATGATATGCAGCACATGGAATACCAAATACAAGTGGTGACATTGGGCGGTTCCACATAGCGGAAAAGTCTGCATCGGCCCGGGTTAAAAGAAACCGGGTTGGGGCGGACGGTAGTCTGCACACCAGCCCAAAAGCCTGCGCTTTCCATGAGGGGTGTCCAGATGTCCTCTCGGTACCTTCCGGGAGAACACCGAGACACCTGAGCCACTTCCCAAAATGTACTTAAATAAAATAAAATACTCTGGCTGCCATTAAACTGCTGCCAGAGCTCTCCTGGTGTGTTAAATGATGTGCCAGGAGAAGGGTTTTTTTCACATGAGGCATCGTTTAGATGCCCCATATAAAAACACGGGAGGGTGCATGTTTTAGGTGCTCTATGGATGAGACCCCAGATAAATGTAGGGTCAGGTCATATTATTTTAATGCTTTTTTTAAACCTCTGTTCACAATTGTTGCCTTTTTACTTGCTGCAATTATTCTCGGCATTACTTCATGAACGAAGATTCTTAGGAAGGACTCATCCCACACTGTTTACAAGCGCGTTGATGACTAAAAAGGCCAATCTGAGATAGGCAAGTTCGGTTGCAGAAAGCATAGCAGAAAGTCTCCTTGGGTGATGTTGTTTCCAAGTTGCGGTTCTTTCTGCGTTGTCGTTTCTCTCCGGGACCCATTCGGCGTGTCTTCTCGAAAGAGGCCGCAGCATTGTGGATAGTGCATCTCCATGCCTCCCGATGTGAGGCCAGGATGGACCATTGTTGGTGATCAATCTGGCCGAGCCTGAGATGTTGTTTCAGGGAGTCCTTATATCTCTTTTTTGGGGGCGCCTCCCTTGCACTGACCTGTGGCGAGTTCACCATAGAGTAGTATCTTTGGGAGGCAGTGGTCCTCCATCCTAGAGATGTGCCCTGCCCAGCGCAGCTGTGTTCTCAATAGCATGGCCTCAATGCTGGTGATCCCTGCTTGCTCAAGGACAGCAACATTAGTCACATAGTCGGTCCAGTGTATATTTAGGATTGTGCGAAGATAGCGCTGATGAAACCGTTCAAGGAGTCGTAGGTGTTGGCGATAGGTGACCCATGTTTCAGACCCATAGAGGAGAATCGACAGTTCGATAGCTCTGTACCCACTGATTTCGGTGCTTTGCCTCAGGTGCTTGTTGCTCCATATTCTTTTGTGAAGCCTTCCAAATGCACTATATGCCTTTCCTAATCTGTGATCTATCTTTTTGTCAATCTTGGCGTCTGAAGAGTAGATGCTTCCCAGGTAGGTGAACTGCTGAATGGACTTAAGCACAGATTTGCCTATGCTGACGTGGGGATGATGGTGTTCTTCCTGTGGGGCGGGCTGGTAGAGGACTTCCGTTTGCTTCCGGCTGACTTCCAGCCCAAACAGCCCTGCAGCTGCTGCAAAGCAGGATGTTAGGCACTGCAGAGCTGCTTCTGAATGGGCGACAAGACGAACACCATCTGCCCGGGTTTGAAATTAGAGTTTTCCTTCTCTTAGGATGGTTGCCAAAAGGCTAGAGAGCCCATCCTGCCCTTTGACGCTCTTTGTCAGACCCTTCGGTTTTGACCTGTCTGGCATGGGAGGTTTTACCAGTGGCTATTATGCCACCGCCAGCACTGCTCACAACTTCATTAGGGCAGTGTTTCCCAACCTTTTTGAGCCACGGCACACTTTTTACATTTGCAAAATCCTGGGGCACACCACCAACCAAAATGACAGAAAATGACACTCTAACACAGTCATACATATAGTTAATATGTTTTTTAATGTATTTATACACTCAGTGTGAAACCTGGGCCTGTTTCGATGAACACAACATAGAGTTATAGTTCACCCGCAATCAAAGAGCACTCTGAACTCCACCAATGATGGAATGGAATCAAGCTTCCCACACTGAACTCCCATAACCAAGGGAAAATGCTGTAAGAGTTTGGTGGGCATTGACCTTGAGTTTTGGAGTTGTAGCTCACCTATATATCCAGAGAGCACTGTGGACTCAAATAATGTTGGATCAGGACCAAATTTGGCATGAATACTCAATATGCCCAAATACGAACGCAGATGGAGTTCAGGGGAAATAGACCTTGACATTTGAGAGTTGTAGTTGCTGGGATTTATAGTTCCCCTACATTCAAAGAGCATTCGGAACCCCACCAATGATAGAACTGGGCCAAACTTCCCACACAGAACCCCCAGGGGGCAAGAGGAGGTCTCTACTTGGGGAAATGGAGGCGGGCCTTCCCAATGCATGGAGAAGGAGAGACCAAGTAGACAATGGGTGGGGAGGGGGGCGTTAGTAATTTTGTGCCTTTATCGAGGTAGGTTTCTTAGGGTTTTTATACATCAACACACTAGACCCCCCCCCGGAGGTTCCAATTTCCCACGGCACACCTGATGATCACTCACGGCACACTAGTGTGCCCCGGCACACTGGTTGAGAAACACTGCATTAGGGTACGCAAGCCTCTCCCCCACTGCAAGGGGGGCGCCAATGGAGAGGTGCAATTATTAGTGTAAATGCAAATGACCTATGGTCTAGGCATGAATAAATGAACAAACCTCTGTTTGCAATGATTCCCATTGGGTTGCCCTGTAAAAAAATCATTAAGACAAGAATAAGAAGTAAAAAAGAAAATCTCCAGTTATCCTACCTCTTCCAGTGCCCAGAGTGAATCAACTCGAGGTTTGATCTTCTTCTCATTGTAGAGTTTTAGGAGTTTGTCCATTACATTATGTATCAGCCCACTTCGGTTTTGTTTGAAAAGCAGATTTAAAAGGGAAAACCCAGCCATGACTTTGTTTTCTTCGTAGAGCTTGATAGGGTTCACTTTCTCTACTTGCCACCACTACAGGAAAAGAAATGGCAACAGGATCAGAAGCAAGGTCACTTGCCTAGAACAGCTTTTAAAGCTTCACATATAACACAACAAAGATCTAAAATCTGAACAGGGATGACTAACAGAAAAAGAAGGCCTTGGTTTACTGGTGGAAAAAGATTGAAAATGCCAACAGTAATGAGAGGATACACAACTCACATAATTAGCAAAGGAATGAATGGCTTAAAAGAAAATGCTTGGTGTGGTTGGGGGAGCTGGTGCAAGGAAACATATGGAAACGTTTACACTCCTGTCCTGGCACTGATCCAGGCTTTGAATAGGTGTGAACGAGAAGGCAAAGCATAAAATGCCTCCCTCCAGAATCTTACTATTTGTGTATGTATTTTAAGTGCCAGATGAAAATGAATTATGTAAACTGGAGGCAGAAATATATTGAGCACATATCCCGGTGCTGATAAGGAGTGTTGAATGCCAAATATACTCCAGGATGGTTTTGACCATCACTCCACCCACCACACGTATCCTGCTGCAGAGGCAGGAGAAAGTCCTTACTGTCCTGCAGTGCCAAACCCAGCTTGATGCCCTCAAACAGCCAGTCTTACCAGCACTATCAAATTCTTCTTGTTGCAGTGGCCAGTGGGCTTGACATGGATCGTGTTGGTTACCTTTCCCTTGGAGTGATGTCAATCTGGGCACCAGAGCAACATGAGAAAGAGGAAAGGAGGAATCCTCCTGCCTTTCTCTCCTCCCTTCTCCAATCATCTTGCTACTGGTGCAACAAATCTGCCATTAGCTCCCAATCCCACTACGTTCCCACTGATTACAGGAGTAGAATCATGGCCGGAATACCCATAAGGCCAACGAGGCCATGGCATAGGGGCACAAGCCGGGGGGGGGGTGCAGATCACAGACCAAAAAACCCCCAAAACTGGTCTGTGCCCCTCTTTCCTCCTTTCTCATGCCCCTCCTCGCTCCTTCTCCCGGCAAAGTCTCTGCTCCGTCCCCTCTGCCTCTCTCTCTCTCTCGCACGCTCTCTCTCTCACACACACTCTCTCTCTCTCGACCGCACACACACTCTCTCTCTCGTGCTCTCTCTCGCGCGCGCTCTCTCTCGCTCACGTGCACGCTCTCTCTCTCGCACGTGCTCTCTCTCGCGCTCTCTCTCTCTCTTGCACTCTCTCTCTCACACACACACTCCCTCTCGCACGCTCTCTCTCTCTCTCGCGCACTCTCTCTCTCTCGCGCGCTCTCTTTTCTCTCTCGCGCGCGCTCTTTCTCTCTCACGCGCTCTCTCTCTTGCACTCTCTCTCGCATGCTCTCTCTCTCACTCTCTCTCGCGCTCTCTCTCTCTCTCTCTCTCTCTCTCACGTGCTCTCTCTCTCTCACGCGCTCTCTCTCTCACGCTCTCTCTCTCTCATGCACACCTTTGGAGCGAGTTTGCACCCGCTGCGCTCTCCCCAAGCCTCCTGACTCCTGAGGAGACCTTCAGAGCACAGCGGAGCTTTCCAGCCGGTGGGAATGGGGACCTTGGAGGTGGCAGGAGTTTGGCTTAAAGGGGGCGTAATTCCAAACTGTGGCCTAGGGCGCAAAAAAGTGTTAATCCGGGCCTGTTTCACTCTGTAGAATGAATCTCTTCTGATTCCACAGTAAAATGACATCAGGGGTGGGATTCTCCTCCTTTCCCGCTCTCTCCCATTATCCCCAAGATCTTTATATCAAAACCTACTTGAGTATAATACGCCATCAATTATATTGTGTACCTCAATTTTGAAAGTGCGCATTGAAAAAAAAGTTCTTGAATAAAATGTGCAACTTTCCCTTGTCTGTCAGCCATTCTGTTGCTCACCGAGGAACATTTGATAGGCAATGGGAAGCCATGTCCCTCCATCAGGCCAAGGCTGGCAAACTCACCCAATGGTTGGGCGGTGGCTTCCTAACAAAGATCTCATGCATGAAGCCTTCAAAACCTAGGGAGAGGTTTTGAAGGCCTGGTGAATGAGGCCAGTTGGGAAGCCATGGCCCTCTGTCAGGCCAAGGCTGGCAAGTTCACCAGCTTTGGCCTGATGGAGGGGCACAGGTGGGTTTACATATGCAATTCTAATGCACCATTGACTCTAATGTGCAAATCACTTTTGACTATGCAATTTAGCCAAAACAGGTGAGTGTAAAAATCTAGTATGTACGGTATAGATCTTTTCCAATTTTAAATAATAGAAATGCACAATTTCATTAACATAAACATATAAATAAGATGCAAGGTATGCTGGGTAGGGAGTTGTGCAGGAAGGTGGGTTATGAAGATGCACCAAAGTCTGATCCTGGAACCACAGATTAGTGAACTGGTACAATTGTGCTCATGAAGAGAAGTATAATATCAAGAGTACTCTACTCAGATTATTGATACATTAATTATAGAAACATTATCTATAATACATGCAAATATAAAAGTGCTCTTCTCAGTATGCATGTATT
>JARBWK010003507.1:0-12248 GCA_030556195.1 Anolis apletophallus | reverse complement strand
AAATATTTGGAAATTTATTTCAGCGAGCCATGTAATATATATAATATATTTTAAGACTGACTTCAACTAAATGTGAGTATATACATACATACTATGGGAAAATGACTCCCCCGGCAGAATGACGGGACACTTCAGGCCTGGCTCTGCAAAAGGCACGCTCAGGACTCTAAGAAGGAAGAGAAGATGGAAGGAAGGGGAAAGAAAGAAAGACAGAGGGAAATAAAGGAGGGAGGGGAGAGGAAGAAAGAAAAAAAGAAGAACAAACTATGGAAAGGAAGTAAATAAAAGGAGGAGACAAGTTTTGTTAGGTTCTGAAATGTTCACCACCAGAACTTTTTAGCAACACTGTAGAAGCAAGAACCAGCGCCACCTAGTGTTCACTACCAGAACTTTAGCAACACTGTAGAAGCAAGCACCAGCGCCACCTAGTGTTCACCACCAGAACTTTAGCAACACTGTAGAAGCAAAGCACCAGCCACCTAGTGTTCACCACCAGAACTTTAGCAACACTGTAGAAGCAAAGCACCAGCACCACCTAGTGTTCACCACCAGAGAGTTTAGCAACACTGTGAAGCAAAGCACCAGCACCACCTAGTGTTCACCACCAAAACTTTAGCAACACAGTAGAAGCAAGCACCAGCGCCACTAGTGTTCACCACCAGAACTTTAGCAACACTATAGAAGCAAAAGCACCAGCGCCCCCTTAGTGTTCACCACCAGAACTTTAGCAACACAGTAGAAGCAAAGCACCAGCGCCACCCTGGTGTTCTCCACCAGAACATTAGCAACACTGTAGAAGCAAAGCATCAGCACCACCTAGTGTTCACCACCAGAACTTTAGCAACACAGTAGAAGCAAAGCACCAGCGCCACCTAGTGTTCACCACCAGAACTTTAGCAACACAGTAGAAGCAAAGCACCAGCGCCACCTAGTGTTCACCACCAGAACTTTAGTTTTGTAAGTACTTTAGAACCGTTTAGAACACCACTTTCAATGTCTTGATTCAATGGTATTTTGGTGAAGCTCCAAAAAAGAAGGCTAAAGACCTTGCGGAACTACAGCTTCCATGGTTCCATAAACAGTGAGCCACAACAGTTAAAGTCATGTCATAGTGATAAAAGTCAGAGAGCGAGAAAATATTTCCTTTATATTTTTAATAATATTTATATTGTCAAAAAAAATATAATAAATATATAGATCTCCAAAAGTCACATCACAACTGCATTCATTCTACAATGTAGACGTGCCCTAAGTATAAATAGACTGGAGATGGACCTTAGTCGTGTTAGAAACATGATGACATGAAGTATGACACCTTAAACATATAGAAAGTATGTCATCCGAATAAGAAAATCCAACAAGTCTGAGATGCATCCAAGATCTCAAATCATGGCCCAAAACCCTATCTGCGTCTCCCAGAGGGCATGGCATACAATGTTGGTTTGCAGAAAGGAAAGGAGAGATGGCACAGGCCTCAAAGGGCTTTCAGGGTCACGCATGACCCATGGCTAGTACTTTCAAACCCCTGGGATAGAACTACTCATTCCATGGTGCTGCTGTGAGCATGCCTCTCTCCTCCCTTAGTTAAAACGGCCCCTGAAACCACAGAGGTTCTTCCCCGCTCTTGGCCGGTGTGTCCTGCCTCTGTGCCAAAGAGATTGACTCACGCTGGTGTTTGTGCAATCGGAAGGCATCTGTACGCAGGTGCTGAGTAAAGGTGCAGAAGGAGGCAGCCGTGCCAACAGATTAAGGCCGAACACGGTGGGATAGGTCTCGGCTTGAGAGCCCTGCTGTCACCACATTCCCAACGGAAGCCTTTGTCTTCCCTGCAGAGGAGATGGCAAAGAAGGGGCGGCTTCCCTCTCTAGTTAAACCAGGCATGAAAATGGCATTTTTCTGGCTCAACATTGGGGCATAAATGCAGTTTCACATCCCTACAGACCTCTTCCCATGAATTGCAAAAAGTGAGTGGAGGTCATCATTTTAGCGTAGTGCAGGGATCGGGAACCTTTTTGACTCAGAGAGCCATGAAAGCAACATATTTGGAAATTTATTTCAGTGAGAGCCATGTAACAAATATAATATATTTTAAGACTGAATTCAATTGAATGTGAGTCTATACGTACATAATTTGAGAAAAGGATTCCCCCGGCAGAATGACGGGACACAGTCTCGGGAAATGAGTAAAGGTACTTCAAGTCCCATCATCCATGGTCCACCGTCCTCCGAACCGCAGCAGGATGTAGAGTGGGTCATGGGGGCTCTGTGTGCCAAGTTTGGTCCGCACTGGTCATTGGATGAGGGTCGCAGTGGTTTCAGGAAGTGAGTGAAGGTACTGCAAGACCCATAATCTGTGGTCCATCCCCCTTAGAACTGCAGCAGGATGTAGAGTGGCTCATGAGTACTCTGTGTGGCTAGTTTGGGCCTAGTCCGTGATTTGTAGGGGCTGCAGTGGTCTGTGGGAAGTGAATCGGGTAAAGGTACTGCAAATCCCATCATTTGTGGCCCATCCTGCCCTAAACTGCACCAGGATGTAAAGTGCATCATGGGGGATTTGTGTGCCAAGTTTCGTTCTGATCAGTCATTGGTGTGGGCCACAGTGCTGTAAGGAAATGAGTTTTAAGTACTGCAAATCCCATCATCCATGGTCCATCCTCCCTCAAACTGCACCAGGATGTAGAGTGGGTCTTGGGGGTCCTGTGTGCCATGTTTGGCCTTGTTTTGTCACTGTTGGGGTCCGCAAAGTGTGTTGGAGTTAAACCCGCACCATGCCTGAGTGCCTCAGAATAGAGTCTCGGAATGTTGGTGGTGCTGGCCAATCAGACCGTTATTTATTTATTTATTTATTTATTTATTTATTTATTATTGAGGCTTCTATGCCGCCGACTCCCAGGGGCTCGCGGCGGCTCACAGAGCCAAAGGCATAAAACAAGTTAAAACATAAAACAGTTGAACAGTTAAAACAATCACAGCATAGGGAATAAAACAAACAGAGCAGCTACAAGTGCCACAGCACAGCACCCAGAGCACGCGGGCCTACTCTCCAAAGGCCTGCCTGTACAGATGGGTTTTGCAGGCCTGCCTAAATGGGAGCAGGTCCCTCAGGGCCCTGGTTTCGGCCGGGAGGGCGTTCCACAGCGTAGGGGCTATGACGGAGAACGCCCTCCGGCGGGTAGATGTCAGGTGTGCCGACTTTGCTGATGGTATTTCCAGGAGGTCGGCATCCTCTGGCCGTAGTGATCTCGCTGGGCATTAAGGAGTGAGGCGGTCCCTCAGATACGCTGGCCCCAGGCCGTACAAGGCCTTGAAGGTAAGAACCAACACTTTGAAGGCGATCCGGTGCTCAATAGGTAGCCAGTGCAGATCCTGCAAGACGGGTGTTATACGGCAGCCTGCTGGCGTGCCAGACAGGAGCCGGGCGGCAGTGTTCTGCACCAGCTTGAGCTTCCGGATCGACGACAGAGGAAGGCCGACGTAGAGCGCGTTACAGTAATCTAGCCTAGAGATGACCGTGGCTTGGATCACCGTGGCTAGGTCGCTCCGGGAGAGGTAGGGGGCCAGCCTCCTTGCCTGGGGGAGGTGGTAGAAAGCAGCCTTGCTGACCGCGGAGATGGACCCCCAGGCTCTTCACAGACGGCGCTGGGTACAGCGCCACACCGTCCAGGGTCGGAAGCCGGGCACCCACCCCGCCCGGGCGACCCAGCCACAAGATCTCCGTCTTCGCCGGATTCACCCTCAACCTACTGGCTCGCAGCCATCCAGTGACGGCTTCGAGGCAGTGCTGGAAATTATCAGGGACGGATTCTGGCCTGCCCTCCATCCTCAGGATGAGCTGGGTGTCATCAGCGTACTGGTGACAAACCAGCCCATAACTCCGCACCAGCTGTGCAAGCGGCTGCATGTAGATGTTAAATAACAGAGGGGAGAAAATGGCCCCCTGGGGAACCCCGCAGATTAATGGGGAGCCCCCGGAGACCACCCGCCCCTCCTCACACGCTGAGACCGCTGGCGGAGGAAGGAGGTCAGCCATTTAAGGGCAGTCCCCCTCACTCCAGCCATGGCCAGGCGGTGGATCAATAGATTGTGGTCGACCGTGTCAAACGCTGCCGTGAGGTCCAATAACACGAGCAGCGCAGACCCGCCTTGGTCAAGCTGGCAGCGGAGTTGGTCTGTGATGGAGACCAGGACCGTCTCCGTCCCGTGCCCCGAACGGAAGCCGGACTGGAAGGGGTCTAGCCACGTTGCATCATCTAAGAAGGACTGCAATTGCTCCATTACTGCCCTCTCAACCACCTTGCCCAGGTACGAAAGATTCGGCACCGGGCGGTAGTTGGAGGGAACCGCAGGATCCAATGACGGTTTCTTCAGTAATGGAGCTACCACCGCCTCTTTCAAGCACTCTGCAAATGATCCTGCGTTGGGAGTCAATTGAAATGCTTGCACATATTCCTCCGCAAACACTGACTTTTATTATATCAATAGATAAATATATTATATGGTTCTCACTGAAATAAATTTCCAAATATTTTGCTTTTATGGCTCTCTGTGTCAAAAAGTTTCCCGACCCCTGGTCTACATTGCCATACAATCCAGTTCAATGTGCTTAATCTGCATTTAGAAACAGGATTACATGCCATTGTAGATGGAGCCTTAGAGGCATACGATTGAGCACCAAGGTGAGCGGAGAAAGACGCACAATGGTCTCTTGATATCCTCCTGGGTTTGGTTCCAGAATCCCCCATAGATATCGAAATCATCAGATACTCAGTGAGATAGCCAAATGGTGTGTGTCCCTTATGATCGAGGTTTGCTTTTAGAATTCATGGATGTGGATTTTCTTGGGATCCAGCCCGGCTTGGTTCATGTTCCCGCTTTGCTGCAGCATGGAGAGCCAGGAGCGAAAGGGGTGGCTTGCACATCTGTTTTGCTCACGTCCCTCGGCTTCGCACACACTCACTCACACACACATCTATATTGTACACATACTAGCCTTGTCCAAGTTTATATGCAACACCTGGCTTTGGAAATTTAGCCTTATATGGAGACTTGCGTGAAACGGCAAGCGGAGACGGTTGGGCCAGAGCTGAAAACTAAGAGCTTCTTGTCCCGAGGAAACAGCTCCTTCTACTGGCCATGAGTTGCATTTTCCCTTCTCTGAGACTTTAGGACAGTGTTTTTCAACCTTTTTTGAGCCGCGGCACATTTTTTACATTTACCAAATCCTGGGGCACACCACCAACCAAAATGACACAAAATGTCACTCTAACACAGTAATACATAGAGTTAATATGATCTTAAATGTATTTATACACTCAGTGCGAAACCTGGGCCTGTTTCGATGAACACAACATAGAGATCCTGGCAGGAATGGCAGAAAGACACAAACTTCCCACACAGAACTACCATAACCAAGAGAAAATGCTATAAGAGTTTGGTGGGCATTGACCTTGGGTTTTGGAGTTGTAGTTCACCTACATCCAGAGAGCACAATGGACCAAACTTGGCATGAATACTCAATATGCCCAAATGTGAACACAGATGTAGTTTGGGGAAAATAGACCTTGACATTTGGGAGTTACAGTTTCTGGGAATTATAGTTAACACACAATCAAAGAGCATCCTGAAGTCTTGCAACAATGGAATTGAACCAAACTTGGCCTATTGAACTCTCATTACCAACAGGAAGTACTGAAAGGATTTGCTTGGGAATTGACCTTGGGTTTTGGAGTTGTAGTTCACCGACATCCAGAGAGCACTGTGGACTCAAACAATGTTGGATCAGGACCAAACTTGGCATGAATACTCAATGTGCCCAAATGTGAACACAGATGGAGTTTGGGGAAAATAGACCTTGACATTTGGGAGTTACAGTTTCTGGGATTTATAGTTAACACACAATCAAAGAGCATCCTGAACTCTTGCAACAATGGAATTGAACCAAACTTGGCATATTGAACTCTCATTACCAACAGAAAGTACTGAAAGGGTTTGCTTGGGAATTGACCTTGAGTTTGGAAGTTATAGTTCACCTACACCAGGGGTGCTCATTAGGTAGCTCGGGAGCTACTAGTAGATCTTCAGCCCTCTCCGAAGTGATCTTCAGGCCTCACCAGCCGGATGTGGCGCTCCTGCCATATGCGTGCACACCTTGTGCGCACGCACGCTCCTGCTGCTGGCTTCCGCTCTCGCGGTGCTTCTTTCCCCTGCGGGGCATTGCAGGAAGAAGGAAGCACGAGGCGGGGCCTCTGGAGGGAGCGCCCTGCCTCTCTCTCGTCCAGAAGCGGCTGTGCAGCCTCCATTGCCAGCGCGACAGGCAGGGCGGAGTGCTCCTCTGGATGCCCCGCCTCGTGCTTTCTCCTTCCTGTAATGCCCGCAGGTGGAAGAAGCGCTGCACGGGTGGAAAACAGCAGCAGGGAGCATCTTGCCGGCGGCGGGAGTGCATGGCAGTGGGGGCAGGTAGATCTTTTGGACTTGGTTGCTTTAAGAGTAGCCCGCATGCTGAAAAAGCGTGAGCACCCCTGCCGTATAGATTACTGCAACGCTCTCTACGTGGGGTTGCCTTTGAAGACTGTTCGGAAGCTGAAACTAGTCCAACGGACAGCAGCCAGTTTGATAACAGGAGCAGCATTCGGAGAGCGTACAACTCCCCTGTTGTGCCAGCTCCACTGGCTGCCAGTTTGCTACCGGGCACAATTCAAAGTGCTGGCTTTAGCTTTTAAAGCCCTAAACCGTTTGGGTCCAACTTACCTGTCTGAACGCATCTCTCCCTATGAGCCATCGAGATGTTTAAGATCCTTCGGAGAGGCCCTGCTCTCGGTTCCGCCTTCTTCGCAGGTGCGACTGGCGGGGACGAGAGACAGGGCCTTTCAGTGGTGGCTCCTCGGTTTTGGAACGCCTTTCTAGAGACATCAGATCAGCCCCTTCCCTCCTGACATTTTGCAAGAAAGTCAAGACCTGGCTGTTTGAGCAAGCATTTGCTGATGAAATATAAAGGTTTGATCTATTATATAAAGGAGGTCCCGTCATGGAACGACCGTCCTAGGCAGAGAAACCTTACAAGGCAGAGACACCAAACTTGGCAACAAAAATAGGCCTCAGGGAAGGTAGGTTTTTAGCAAAAAAACTTTCCCCCCCAAAACCTAGAAGGCCCCCAAAACAACGATACAAAAAGACTACATCTCCCAGCGTCCTCCATGGCCACCAACGAATCTCCCGGCCTCTACATTCTGACAACATGATTGGTTGCCAATGAGGGAGTATTTGCATGACGCCTCTATTGGCCAGCCAACATGAACATTCCGACCCATAATAAACTGGCAGAGGAGGATAAGGCAAAGGCCTGAGGCAGTTGCCAACACAAACACCCAATTCACTTCCCACAGAAAATTGAAACCCCTACAAATCACAGACCATGCCCAAAATTGACAGTAAGGCTTCATTAACTTGATTTCCCTGACTAGGCCTCACTTAATGGGATGCTGTTTAAGCTCTGAATCGACAGTAAGGCTTCATTAACTTGATTTTCCCGACTAGGCCTCAGCTCATGGGACATTGTGTATGGCCTGAATTGACAATAAGGCTTCATTAACTTGATTTTCCTGACTAGGCCTCAACTCATGGGACATTGTGTATGGCCTGAATTTACAGTAACCTACCTTGGCACACAGAGCCCCTATGACCCACGCTACATTCTACTGCAGTTTGGAGGAGGGTGGACCATGGATGATGGGAATTGATGTATCTCCATGGATTATGGGATTTGTAGTACTTTCAAACCCTTCATTCCCCATAGACCACTGTGGCCCAGAACCAAGACCGATAAAGACCCAACTTGGCACACAATGCAGCCCCATGACCCACACTCCACCCAACTGCAGTTTAGAGGAGGGCACACCATGGATGATGGGATTTCAAGTACCTCCACTCACTTCCAAAGTACCCCACCCACACAAACATCAACCTCTACATCAACACAGCAGACGGAAAGACAAAAAACATTGTATATCCACAAGCTCTGCAAAACGGCAGCAACACCACACACCGACAACTCCCCAGCACTTCAACATCCCACCCACCAGAACAACCCACAACGACACAGCCATGGCCCCACCAAGACCGTAAGTAACATCAATTCCAACCCTTACATACTCAGACTTTCTCGCGTCTCCTAAATAGGGCACAGCAACGCGTGACGGGCACAGCTAGTTAGATATATGGAATGACGACGTTGTGACGGAAACTGATTTCAACATGACGCTGAGACTGTAATTGTATGTTTTTAATTGTTAATTTGTTGTTATGTGGTTTTTACTTTTTTTGGTTTGTTTGCTTGTGTTGTATTGAGGGCAGAGACTGCCTTGTGTAAACCGTCCCGAGTCGCCTGAGAGGGGCGGTATAGAAATGTGACAAATAAATTTCTCACCCATTGCTGTCGTCTCTCCTTTCCCCTTCCAGTGACATCCGGGTGCAGAATCATGAAGTGCAACTCTGAGTTCCTGGCAGCAACGTCATCGGGGATGCACCACCTGGGTGCCGAGGAGGCCCCCGAGTTCTGCACCGCCCTCCGGGCCTACGCCCATTGCACCCACCACACAGCCCGCACCTGCCGGGGGGACTTGTTCTACCACTCTGCCGTCCACGGCATTGACGACCTCATGGCCCAGCACAACTGCTCCAAGGAGGGGCCCACCTCCCCACCCCGGGTCCGACCCCCGCCCCGCGCCGATAGCCAGGAGCGCTCCGACAGCCCTGAGATCTGCCATTATGAGAGGAGCTTCCACAAACACTCCCCGCCTCCCAACTACACCCATTGCGGGCTCTTCGGGGACCCCCACCTGAGGACTTTTTCGGACAGTTTCCAGACGTGTAAAATCCCAGGGGCATGGCCCCTCATAGACAATAGCTACCTAAATGTCCAGGTCACAAACACACCTGTCCGACCTGGCTCCATGGCCACAGCCACCAGCAAGGTAAGCGCCGAGGACAAATAGATGATTTTTGCTCACTCTCCACCTTCTAAATTTGCAAATTGTGTTACATTTGGGTGAAACGAAAGCAAAATGTCTCAGCTGTCTTCAGTTAAGGACGCCCAAAAAATTGCTGGAATTTGCCACTGCAGTTTACATAATCTAGAGCAGGGCTGTCCAACCACAGATGTGATTAGGACCTTCTTCGACTCAGTCGGTCGTCGCCTCTCTCGCCGTCCGGGTACTCCTGGATCCTGCGCGTTTGGAAAAGGCAGGCCGAAGCAGGGGGCTCCTCAGGGGCTCCTCATTCCCTCCCCATCTCCCTCATGTATTAAATATAAAATTAAATATATTTAAAGATGAAATAAGGGGAGATGGGATACATTAAAATAAGGGGAGGGAGGATGGAATAAAATATATTTAATACTAAATTAAAATAAGGGGGAGAGGGAGGATGGAATTAAATATATTTAATATTAAATTAAAATAAGGGGAGAGGGGAGGATGGAATTAAATATATTTAATATTAAATTAAAATAAGGGGAGAGGGGAGGATGGAATTAAATATATTTAATATTAAATTAAAATAATGCATTTAATGTTAGTAAAAGATTATATTTGACTGTATGGATACCCCTTTTGAATGCCCACCCTGCATTTTATCTCAGTAAAACATTATATTTGACTGTATGCATGCAGAGGCGGGGACGGGGCGGGGGCAGGGTGGGGCCGGAGCCAGGGGCGGAGAGGGGGCAGGGAGGGAGCGGGGGCAGACCCTACGGCCCCCAGGTCATCAGTGACCAGAATTCAGGCCCCTGGGCCGGTAGAAGTTGGACAGCCCTGATCTAGAGTAGGAAAAGTGCACATAGGAGGCGGTCTTAGCTGCTGAAAACAACTCATTCTGTGTGAAAAATTCTCACAATCTTTGGGTGTAGACATTAGGTATCTTGTGCAAAAGGTTTCCTTTACAGAAAGCAGAATTTTCTGAAAAGAACACACACACACATATTTAAACAGAATGCATTCTATATCAGAAATATATTTTCTGCTCCTAAAATCCACCAATTTGTAGTGAGGAAGTAAATTATGGTATCAGTAGTTTTTCTCCAAGACATGGAAGTTTCTGAAAGTTTCTATTCCTAGTCCTCCCAACCTACTAGTGGAGCTGTTTACTTCAAGAATGCTGCCCTCTGCTGGACATTCTCTCTCCAATGTATTTTATTTACTCTCCTGTCTTTTCTCTATACTGAGTCCCAAGGCAGCTCACATCATTAGAAAGATATATACAATACAATCCATAAATCTGCAAAGATTATGGAAAGTAGCAAGTCTTGTTGAAATAAAGGACTTCTGGCCCAGAAATACCAAAGAGTCATGCTGGAGAAACTAGAAAATGCTTATAGATAGATAAATTGGTCCCACAGATAGATGGATGGATGGATGGATGGATGGATGGATGGATGGATAGATGGATGGATGGATGGATAGATGGATAATCTAGATAAATTGGTCCCACAGATAGATGGATGGATGGATAGATGGATGGATAGATGGATGGATGGATAGATAGATAATCTAGATAAATTGGTCTCTCTCTCTCTCTCTCTCTCTCTCTCTCTCTCTCTATATATATATATATACTGTATATATATATATATATATTCTAGATCAGCGCTGTCCAACTTCTCCTGGCCCAAGGGCCGGAATTGCAGTCACTGATCACCTGGGGGGCCGCAGGTGATCAGTGAGCAGGGGGCGTGGCTGCTCCCGGGGGCGTGGCCGCTCCCGGGGGCGTGGCCGGCCTCCTGCGCGGCCCGCCCATTTTCGGGAGGGTTTCCCTGTGTGACGTTAGGGTGGGTGACGCCTGACGTCACCCAGCCTAATGTCACCCAGGGAAACTCTCCGGCAAGCCTGGATGGCTCGCAGGGAAGCGGCGCCGGCACTCGCTTCCCCTGCGAGCCATCCAGGCTTGGGGAGAGGTTTCCCGGCACTCGCGTCTCCTTGGTCAGAGGGACGCGGAGCCGGGCGAAAAACTCCCCCGCAGGCCTGGATGGCTGGCGGGGGAAGCGAGAACCGGCGCTCGCTTCCCCCACGAGCCTTCCAGGCTTGGGAGAGGGTTTTCGCCTGGCCCTCGTGTCTCCTTGGTCAGAGGGACGCGGGAGTCGGGCGAAAACTCCCCCACAGGCCTGGCTGGCTGGCGGGGGAAGCGAGAACCGGCGCTCGCTTCCCCCGCAAGCCTTCCAGGCTTGGGAGAGGGTTTTCGCCCAGCACTCACATCCCTCTGGCGCGGGGGAAAGAGGGACGAAGGAGGAGGCAGCCAGCTGACAGCCTCCTCCTTCGTCCCTCCTCTTTCCCCCCGCCCGCGCCCTTGCCCCGATCCCGAGCGCCAGCGCGGGGAGGGGAAGGAGGAGGGGCGAAGGAGGAAGAAGGCAGCCAGCTGACTTCCTCCTCCTTCGCCCTCCTCCTCCCCCGCGGACGCGCCGCGGCTCCGATCGCGAGCCGCGGTGCGGGGAGGGAGGAAGGGGGAAGGAGGAGGAGCCAGCTCTCTTCCTCTTCCCTGTATCGCCGCCTTGTCCCTCTCTCAGCGCCGCCGATGCGAATGCAGTTTGCAGCACCGCCGCCGAGAGAGGGAGAAGGGGGCGATACAGGGAGGGAGAGCTGGCTCCTCCCCCCCCCTTCTCCCTCTTTCGGTGCTGCCAATGCAAACTGCATAGCAGCAGCGCCGCCGAGAGAGGGAGAAGGGGGCGGTGCAGGGAGGAGGAGCCAGCTCTCTTCCTCCTCCTTGTATCACCCCTTGTCCCTCTCTCACCGGTGCCGATGCGACGGCAGCGTGGAGAGAGGGGACGGAGGGGGCGGTGCAGGGAGGAGGAGCTGGCTCACTTCCTCCTCCCTGCCCCCCACCTCCCCCCCCTATGCCCCCGGCCGCCATTTTTAAATTTTTTTTTTAAAAAAATAAAAATGGTGGCCGGGGGCATAGCAGGGGCCGTGTCCAACAGGCTGGGGGGCCATGTATGGCCCCAGTGCCGCCGGTTGGACAGCCCTGTTCTAGATAAAGTGGTCCCACAGATAGATAGATAGATAGATAGATAGATAATATATATATAATCTACATACATTGGTCCCATAGATAGATAGATAGATTATATATATATAATCTACATACATTGGTCCCATCGATAGATAGATAGATAGATAGATAGATATATATATATATATATAATCTACATACATTGGTCCCATAGATAGATAGATAGATAGATAGATAGATAGATAATATATATA
>JARBWK010003506.1:0-12249 GCA_030556195.1 Anolis apletophallus | reverse complement strand
GGGATATCTAATATTAAATGGATTGCTTCATTAATAGAATTGTGTTCTGGGGATATAATATTAAATATCCAACCTTCCACCTTTCTGTTATAATTATATTTAATTGTGTTTTAATCCCTAATTTATTCCCAACCTTCCACCTTTCTGTTATAATTATATTTAATTGTATTTTAATTAGGGGGCGGAGCTGGGGTGGGGAGGGGGTGGAGCCAGGGCAGGGGGTGGAGCCGGGGGGGGGGCGGGGGTGGAGCCAGGGCAGGGGGTGTAGCCAGGGGCGGGGCGGGGGTGGAGCCAGGGCAGGGGTGGAGCCGGGGCGGGAGGGGCGGAGCCAGGGCAGGGGGTGGAGCCGGGGTGGGGAGGGGGTGGAGCCAGGGCAGGGGGTGGAGCCGGGGGCGGGGAGGGGGCGGAGCCAGGGCAGGGGGTGGAGCCGGGGTGGGGAGGGGGTGGAGCCAGGGCAGGGGGTGGAGCCGGGGGCGGGGAGGGGGCGGAGCCAGGGCAGGGGGGACTTCCGGCGGCGCTTTCTTCCCTCTCGCCGGTGGCGGCTCCGCCCCTCCTCCCTTCACTAAAGGGAGGGGGCGGATCCGGCGAGAGGGAGAAGGCGCTGCTGGGAGGAAGAGGAGGAGGATGGAAGGCGCCGCTGGAAAGAAGAGGAGGAAGAGGAGGAGGATTCCGGCCCAGCCAAGCCAGCCACGCCATGCCGCCCGAGGTATCGCCTTACTTTCGGGTACGGCTTATATAAGTCGACCCTTCTGACACCCCCGATACGTCTTACAATCGGGTGTCATATTTCGGGGCAATACGGTCGTAATATACAATCATTTATTGTACTTTATTGTGGGTTATTTGAGTTTTATAGGAGTCATGAAAATATTTAGTAGAGGATAATTTTATTGAAATAAATAATTTATTATTTTATAATAATAATATAATAGAATGTTACATTGTATTATAATGTCAATATATTATAATATAATTATATTGTAATGTAGTATAATATAATTATGATATAATATAGTATGAGCATGGTATAATATATTGTATATACATTGATACAATATAATACTACTAATGGTATTGTTATATTATAATTGTACATTTGTTTTACATGGGGGGCGGCAAAATAATGTTTTTTTGGGGGGGGCACCAAAATAATGTTCGCCTACCATTTAAAATTACCTTAGACCGCCCCTGGCCATGCGTGATGTGCGACCCTTTGCTCAGGCACTCGAGACCTGGCTTTTTAGCAGAGCTTTTAATGTCTAATGCAGTCTATTCGGTATTGTGTATTTTGAAATGCAATTGTTTTATGTAAATCGCCTGGAGCATTTTAATGCAGAGAGATTAACAAGTGAGAAACCGATGATGGTGATGATTCAGTGGTGAGTCTGTTTGTCCCTGTTGTTGTATAGTTGGGCTGGAAGCCCCACGAGTCCTCTTCCAATTCTATGGTTCTGTGAAGGGCTACTGCGTCTAAGTTTGCCATCTGCGTCTGATTTGCCACTTTCGGTGCTGGGTTTTTAGATTTAGCAGGGCTTTGATTGGACTCAGCAGGGCCTTGTGTGCACCCTTCCTGAACCTGAGCAAAAGGAAGCTTTACAGATTGAATGCTGAGCAAAAGATAAAGTCAGCTGTTGGCCTGAACCCCATGAAGCGGGTCCTTCGGAGATCGTTTGCTTGGCCTCCTCACTCAAAACCCAGCCACTCGAGAAATGAGAAAAAGCCTGTCACCCTACCATGACACCTTTTATGATGAGCCGCAACAGGGCGGGTTGCCAGGGGCCTCCGTTGCGGCGTTGCAAAGCGTGACAGGGAGCAACGAGGGTCAAGCAGACAAATCAAACACCGAGAAGGAGGCCAGATTTTCCTCCTCCCGTGCCTGAGTTTCAGACAAATGGCTTGGCCTCAAGACAACATCCTTTTCGTTTTGGTCATCAGTCCGTCGAAAACCAAACAAGATCCCAGTAGATGCTCCCACTGCATTTGGATCCAGAACCGAACAAACCCACGGCATTTGCAAATAAATAAATAAGTAAGTAAATAAATAAATAAAAAAATATGTAGATCAAGCGTCCAAGTGTTCGGCAAGAACCCTCTTGTTCTATTATCTTTTGGTTGATGATCAAATGTTCTCATCTGTGTTTTTCTCTGTTTGATAGATACAGATTAATACATTGCTGCAGGGTCTCAGTGCTTTGGATGGTAAACAAATGAAGAAGCTGTAGCCATGTGCCAGTTTCCGAGGCTGATAGAGGTGGCCGTTTATGAAATATAGAAATAGTTTCGCCTATTAACCAATAGCCCAAGGTAGGCGAAACTCAGAAGCTTTTGTCTATTGATTAGCAGAAACCGGTTTTGGCCCAAGGGGGAAAGACCATTTTGGAAAGAGAACAAACAAACAAACAAACAAATAAATAAATCAAACAAGAAGCCTCACCCTAAAATTTGCAGTGGCACAATGGGTTTAAACAAGGGGTGGGCAATTATTTTTGTCCAAGGGGCCACACGAGAGCCAAAAAATATTATGGAGGGCCGCACCTAAAGGCTGAACTACATTCTAATCTACATAATTTATTTATTTACTATATATTACGCATAATTAATATTAACATATTAATATTAATATATCAAGAAATATTCATTTATTATTAGTATTAATATAATTATTATAGTATATATATATAGACATAATATATTGAAATTATAATATAATATAACATATATTATATTATTTTTTATATTATTATAATAAAAATATTATAAAATAATAATAAAAACCACTAAAATTAAATTAAATTAAATTCAAGAAGACAAGGTGTGAACCAAGATGGAATGGCCCAGTGGCCCCAGCCCAGAGGATGGCAAAGTGGACCCAGCCGCAGCAGCAGAGGAGAGCAGAGCAGCAGGCGATTGGAGGCTGCAGGCCTCCGCACGCTCTCGCCCCCAGCCGTTCCCCAGCTGATCGCCCTGCTATGGAGTGCCTGCCATCCCTGGAGGCGATCTGGGCCTGCATGGGGAGCAGTCTGCGATCTAAGGTGGCTGATCGCCCTGGAGACCCGGAAGACGATCAAGTCTTCCGGGTCGCCAGGGTGATCAGCCACCGCAGGTTGCCGACTGCTCCCTCTGCAGGCCCGGATCGCCTCTAGGGATGGCAGGCACTCCAAAGTCGCCATTCCTCCAGCCTGTCTGTCAACACAGGCCCCACAGAGCCCGCGATGGGATGGCGGCAGCGGCACCCCTTCCTCTTGGCCCTGCCCAGACAGAATCGGCTGCCCAGCCGCATCCGACCTGCGAGGCCGTAGGTTGTCCGCCCCTGGGTTACAACCTTGTGCAGCTGAACTGCTGATCTGAAGGTTGGCAGTTCGAATCTGCAGGACAGGGTGAGCTCCTGCTGTTAGCTCTAGCTCCTGCCAACCTAGCAGTTCACAAACATGCAAATGTGGGTAGATAAATAGGTACTGCTTCAGCAGAAAAGGCAAAGAGCACCTCCCCAGAGCCAGAGATGAGCACCTCCGGAAATGAAAGGAGAAGCCTTTGCCTTGTCTGAGTTTGCGTGTCTTGTTGTATGTGATGTAAGACATTGCCTATGTTTGCTCTATGTCTGCTGTAAACGCTGAATCCTCTCTGATTCTTCTAGGAGAAGAGCAAAACACAAATAAAGTGTATTATTATTATTTATCAGGGGCGAATTAACGGTAAGCAAAGTAAGCGCCTGCTTAGGGGCGCCATGTGGTTAGGGCTTATCCTGCCACAGGTTCCGCAAGATGTGCCATTGTTGCGGGTGGACTCCAGCTGGACCGAGATGCCAATCGCCCTAAGCGAGGCCAAAAAGGAGGAACTTCTTGCAGCCGGAGGTGGGAGGCTTAGTGCGATTGGCGTCTCAGTCCAGCTGGAGTCGCACCACAACAAAGGCGCATGTGCGGAACTAGCTGGCCATGTGCATGCGCACACCGGTGTGCATGCATGGAACTAGCTGGCCATGCGCATGTGCATACCGACGCGCATGTGCAGAACTAGCTGGCCATGTGCATGCGCACACCGGTGTGCATGCATGGAACTAGCTGGCCATGCGCATGTGCATACCGACGCGCATGTGCGGAACTAGCTGGCCATGTGCATGCGCACACCGGTGTGCATGCATGGAACTAGCTGGCCATGCGCATGTGCATACCGACGCGCATGTGCGGAACTAGCTGGCCATGTGCATGCGCACACTGACGTGCATGCACACACCAGCGCGCATGCGTGGAACTAGCTGTCCTGCGCATGCGCACACAGGCGCACATGCGCACTCGGCGCGAGGCCATAGAGCAGTGTTCCTCAACCTTCCTAATGCCACGACCCCTTAGTACAGTTCCTCATGTTGTGGTGACCCCCAACCATAAAATTATTTTCCTTGCTACTTCAAAATTGTAATTTTGCTACTGTTATGGCTCGTCGCGTAAATATCTGATATGCAGGATGTATTTCCATTCACTGGACCAAATGTGGACACAAATACCCGATACACCAAATCTGAATACTGGCGAGGTTGGGGGATTGATTTTGTCATTTGGGAGTTGTAGTTGCTGGGATTTATAGTTAACCTACAATCAAAGAGCAGTCTGAACTCCACCAACGATGGAATTGAACTAAACTAAACCATGACCAACAGAAAATATGAGAAGAGTTTGGTGAGCATTGAACTTGAGTTTTGGAGTTGTAGTTCACCTACAACCAGAGAGCACAATGGACTCAAACAATGAAGGATCTGGAACCACACTTAGTATGAATACTCAATATAACCAAACGTCAACACTGGTGAAATTTTGGGAAAATAGACCATTTGGGAGTTGTAGTTCTGGGATTTCTAGTTCAGCTACAATCAAAGAGCATTCTGAACCCCACCAATGATAGAATTGGGTCAAACTTCCCACACAGAACCCCCATGACCAACAGAAAATATTGTGTTTTCTGATGGTCTTTGGCGAATTCCCTCTGACACCCCTTTGCGACCTCCAGGGTCCCGACTCCCAGGTTGAGAATCGCTGCCATAGAGCGAGGGGGCGCCAAAAGAATGTTCGCGTATCATTTTAAATTACCTTAGTCCGGCCCTGATTATTATTATAATAAACACAGAATCATCAATAAAATCATATGGCCAGGGGCGGTCTAAGGTAATTTTAAATGGTAGGCGAACATTATTTTGGTGCCCCCCAAAAAAACCATTATTCCCCCCCCCATGTAAAACAAATATACAATTATAATATCACAATACCATTAGTAGTATTATATTGTATGAATGTATATACAATATATTATACCATACTCATACTATATTATATCATAATATTATACTACATTACAATATAATTATATTATAATATATTGACATTATAATACAATATAACATTCTATTATATTATTATTATAAAATAATAAATAAAATTATTTATTTAAATAAAATTATCCTCCACTAAATATTTTCATGACTCCTATAAAACTCAAATAACCCAAAATAAAGTAAAATAAAATATTATATATTACTATTTTGTACAATACCACTATACTGCAATATTGTTTGTAATATTACATGTAATATAAATATATATCATCATTCTATTGTTATATTGTATTTGTATTATATTGTATGACAATATTAAGCAGAACTGTATAATAATCAAGAAATGCAATGTAAATGCACCAAAATCAGAATATATTACCTTCCACCCGTCTCATAATCCATAGGAGTCTCCCATAAGTCCAAAATTAGGATCCCAATGTAAATGTAAATAGAAAAACAGCCAAAATGTTCAAATGAGGTCGAATACAGGCAGCGCGGCCTGGGCAGACTTGGGCCCTCCCTCCCTCTAGGTGTTTTGGACTCCAACTCCACAACTCCTCATAGCCTCAGGCCCCTCAGGTCTAGACAGAAATAGAGCCGAAGAAAGGAAGGAGGGAGAGAAGAGGTCACAGAGGAGGAGGAAAGCCCTTCATTCATTCCTTCACTTACACTTCCTTCACTGATTCTTTTCTCCTTCCCTGCAAACACGCGTCTTGGCGGAGACAAAGGGGGGGGGGGCACTCCCTGCCTGCCCAATAGGGAGTGCTTTGCTTACAGGCTTCTTCTGCGCAAGGGAAGCTACTGGGCATGCGCGGAGGTTTTCGGCGCATGTGCAGTTGCTCCTGCGCCAACTTCAGCTCCGAGCAACTGCGCCTGCGTGAAAACCTCCGAGCATGCCCAGAAGCGGCGTCGGAGCGCACAAGGCCGGGGTCAAAAAGCAGGCAGCTGCAGCACTGTCTGAGGAACATCGGCAGGGCCAGGATGGCGCCCCATGTGGCCAGGATGGTGCCCCCTTCCCAGATGGCGCCCTAGGCGGCCGCCTACTTGGCCTATCTTGTAGGACCGCCCCTGCATATGGTGCATGAAGAGTCTGGATGCTCACTCAATGAAAAGCGGGAATGCAAAGCCGAAGTAGCGGCACCATCTCATGGCTATTGAACACTTTAGCAGCGAGAATCTCTTGAGTCTTTGCTTGACTCGGCTGTTAGGAGTGAATCGATTACTTACTGTCCTCGGGACGTGTGAACAAGGAGTGTGATGAGAGTGGAGGTGGCCGGGCAGACGCAGTTGAGCGCCAACATGGCGTACTTGCACTCCTCTTCGCAGACCACATGATCTGAAAGGGAGAAGAAGAGTCCAGCTATGACTTTCAATGCGGCGCTGAGAATTGTCAGGCAACCCACATCAACAACAACCATTTGCTTCATTCAGTAAAGTCAATAGTAATAATAATAATAATAATAACAACTACCTTCAGGGGTTGAGAAGGACAGGATAGAAATACAGGAAATAAATAATAATAATAATAATAATATTCTCGGCATTACTTCGCGAACCAAGATTCTTAGGAAGGACTCATCCCACACTTTCTACAAGCGCGTTGTATTTCTTTTGCATGGTTTGTTCTGCTTGATATGGCCTTGCGGCTATTGCAATAAACGATATACTATACAAGCGTGTTGATGACTAAAAAGGCCAATCTGAGATAGGCAATGCCGGTTGCAGAAAGCACAGCAGAAAGTCTCCTTGGGTGATGTTGTTTCCAAGTTGCGGTCCTTTCTGCGTTGTCGTTTCCCCTCCCCGGCCTATTCCCCACACCTGTATAACTCTACTACTGTTTTCCATAGTGTTTATGTTGACCAATGTTGCACAGTCTGCCTAATACAAATAATGATTGAAAATGTACTATTTCCATTGTATTTTGCTCATTGCTCATTAACCCTACCGGGTTCACTTATACTTATTGTTTGATATTCAATACTATTGACATTGTTACAGTCTTATTGTGTTTACTTAGAGCAGGGCTGTCCAACTGGCGGCCCCGGGGCCGGATCCGGCCCCGTAGCCTGTTGGACACGGCCCCACCTATGCCCTCAGCCGCCATTTTTAATTTTTAAAAAAATCGAATTTTTTTTAAAAATGGTGGCCGGGGCCGGGGAGGCAGGGCAGGGAGGAGGAAGAGAGATAGCTCCTCCCTCCTTTTCGGCGCCCTCCCTACCTAGGGCGGGGGAGCCGCCGAGGGCAGAAGGCGGCGCCAACAGCAGCGCGTCACAGGCCTGGCGTGACGCGCTGCCCCTGGCGCCGCCTTCTGCCCTTTTTCGGCTCCCCACCCTAGGTAGGGAGGGGGCGCCGAAAGGAGTAGGCGGCGCCAAGAGCAGCGCGTCACAGGCCTGGCGTGACGCGCTGCTCCTTGGCGCCGCCTATTCCTCCTTTTCGCGCCCCTCCCTTCCTAGGGCGGAGGGGGACCCGAAAAGGAGTAGGCGGCGCCAAGAGCAGAGCGTCACAGGCCTGGCGTGAAGCGCTGCCCCTTGGCGCCGCCTTCTGCCCTTTTTTGGCGCCCCCCCTCCCTTCCGAGGGTGGAGGGGGGTCGCCGAAAGGAGAGGAGGCGGCGCCAAGAGCAGAGCGTCACAGGCCTGGCGTGACGCACTGCTCTGGGCGCCACCTACTCCTCCTTGTCGGCGCCCACCCCGCCCTAGGAGGGAGGGGGCGCCGAAAGGAGGAGTAGGCGGTGCCAAGGGGCAGCGCGTCACGCCAGGCCTGTGACGCTGCTCTTGGCCCCGCCTTCTGCCCCCTTTTTCGGCCGTTTTAGGAGGGGCGGGGCCTGGGGTTGGGGGCAGGGCCTGGGGGCGGGTCATCAGTGACCTTTTAGCCGGCCCTGGACCCCGTAGAAGTTGCACAGCACTGACTTAGAGTTTCTCTTCGAGACCCATTTGGCGTGTCTTCTCGAAAGAGGCCGCAGCATTGTGGATAGTGCGTCTCCATGCCTCCCGATGTGAGGCCAGGGTGGACCATTGTTGGTGATCAATCTGCCCAGGGCCGTAGCCAGGATTTTGATTCGGGGGAGGGGGCTGAGTTTGGTTGGGGGGCTGAGACTGGGTGGAAGAGGGTCTACCCTAGCAAGCCTTTTGTATTGTTATCCCAATAACCCCATTAATGTGGGATATAATGAGCATGGTGATCAGATCATGATATGAATAAACATAACAGTTTAAATAATGTACCAGTAAGGCCTTTTCGCGGACCACCCTGAGAAGCCCCCTTAGCCCCCCCCCGGCTACATGCCTGAATCTGGCCGAGCCTGAGATGTTGTTTCAGGGAGTCCTTATATCTCTTTTGGGGGCGCCTCTCTTGCGCTGACCCGTGGCGAGTTCACCATAGAGTAGTATCTTTGGGAGGCGGTGGTCCTCCATCCTAGAGACGTGCCCTGCCCAGTGCAGCCGTGTTCTCAATAGCAAGGCCTCAACGCTGGTGATCCCTGCTTGCTCAAGGACAGCAACATTCGTCACATAGTCAGTCCAGTGTATATTTAGGATTGTGGAAAACAGCGCTGCCGAAAGCGTTCGAGGAGTCGTAGGTGTTGGCGATAGGTGACCCATGTTTCAGACCCATAGAGGAGAATAGACAGTACGATAGCTCTGTACACACTGATTTTGGTGCTTTGCCTCAGGTGCTTGTTGCTCCAGACTCTTTTGTGAAACCTTCCGAATGCACTCTATGCCTTTGCTAATCTGTGATCTATCTCTTTGTCAATCTTGCGTCTGAAGAGATGATGCTTCCAAGGGGGGGTGAACTGCTGAACGGACTTAAGCACAGATTTGCCTATGCAACTGTTGAAACTGTATTTTAATGTATCTTAATGTATTTTAATTGTTGTGGGGTTTTGGGGTTTTGTGCTGTTGTGATGTGGGCATCGAATTGTGCCGTACTGTAAGCCGCTCTGAGTCCCCCCTCGGAGGTTGAGAAGAGCGGGGTAAAATCCTGAAATAAATAAATAAATAAATATGCAGACGTGGGGATGATGGTGTTCTTCCTGTGGTGCGGGCTGGTAGAGGACTTCCATTTTCTTCAGGCTGACTTCCAGCCCAAACAGCTCTGCAGCTGTTGCAAAGCAGGACGTGAGGCGCTGCAGGGCTGCTTCGGACTTAAGCACAGATTCGCCTATGCTGACGTGGGGATGATGGTGTTCTTCCTGTGGTGCGGGCTGGTAGAGGACTTCCATTTTCTTCAGGCTGACTTCCAGCCCAAACAGCTCTGCAGCTGTTGCAAAGCAGGACGTGAGGCGCTGCAGGGCTGCTTCGGACTTAAGCACAGATTCGCCTATGCTGACGTGGGGATGATGGTGTTCTTCCTGTGGTGCGGGCTGGTAGAGGACTTCCATTTTCTTCAGGCTGACTTCCAGCCCAAACAGCTCTGCAGCTGTTGCAAAGCAGGACGTGAGGCGCTGCAGGGCTGCTTCGGACTTAAGCACAGATTCGCCTATGCTGACGTGGAGATGATGGTGTTCTTCCTGTGGTGCGGGCTGGTAGAGGACTTCCATTTTCTTCAGGCTGACTTCCAGCCCAAACAGCTCTGCAGCTGTTGCAAAGCAGGACGTGAGGCGCTGCAGGGCTGCTTCTGGATGGGCTGCAAGGGCAGCATCGTCGGCAAAAAGCAGCTCACGGACTAGATAGTTTAGAGTCTTAGTGCGAGCCCTCAGACAATAATAATAATAATAATAATAATGCTTTTAATAATTGCGATCCCCGAAGAAGAAATGTTCTTTTTTTGGTCTTCCTTTCCCAGTATCCATAGTCAGCCTAACTGGGGGATTCTAGGACTTGCAGTCCCCAATGGTAACAGTCTTGTTTTGCCCGGTTGCAAGGCTCCTTTCAGGCTGAGTGTTCCTCCCAGAAGATGACGGGTGTTGCTGCTTCCCTGCCTTATGTACAAGTTGAGCGATTAGCTGATTCTTTTGAATTGGAATTTCTTTTGCCGTTTCGGCAGATGCAACCCAGCGAGGGGCCCATCCGGCACGCTGCGTCCCCGCCGGGAAGCCCGGAGACAGATCCTTATAACGTCTCAAGCAGCCTGTCGAAGGCGATTAGACACAAGGGAGAAAAATGCATCATGTTTTCGTCCCTTGTCGTCCATGTTTTCAGCTGATATGAAGATTTTTTTTATTATAAAAAAAATCCAAAACAAGACACCGACACAGGGAAACAACGTGAAATAGGAGGCAATAAACACAGGCACCGTTTGGGTTGGGGGAGAAACGGGAGCTGGCAAAGCCATTGCAATCCAATATGGGTCACCCAGGAGGAGGGAAATCAAAGGGAGCAGGGCTCCGCGTTTTAGATTAATAGCAGATTCAGAACTATCTTCAGCCGTAAGTCTCAATGGCTTCGATTCGTCATTGTTTATTTATTTACTAGCTGTCCCCGGCACGCGTTGCTGTGCCCTATTTAGGAGATGCGAGAAAGTCTGAGTATGTAAGGGATGGAATTGATGTTAGTTATGGTCTTGGTGGGGCCATGGCTGTGTCGTTGTGGGTTGTTCTGGTGGGTGGGATGTTGAAGTCCTGGGGAGTTGTTGTTGTGTGGTGTTGCTGGATAATTCTACTGGGGAGTGAAAATTTAAAAGGATTAAATGATCCCCTCAGCCTGAACGTGTTACTTAACTAATAACTATCTGTAATTGGCTGCGCCCATATAAATGTTCCCAGATTGAGTGCGATTCCACCATTTCCCACTAGGGAACTGGAGAGGCTGTCCTCTATGTCTGATGTCCATCTGCGAAAGGGTAAATATACTGTACTTTAGTGTTATTCCTTGCCATTTTTCTGGGACTTGGAGATGTATTATGATATTGTATTATATTATATGTTTAAGATGGTACATTGAAGAGGACACTTCCACATCTAATTGCTGGCCCTGAGGAAGTTTCTTTAAGAGATGAAACGGCACAGAGAAGCCAGCTCCGTTTACCTACATCAGTGTTTCCCAACCAGTGTGCCGGGGCACACTAGTGTGCCGTGAGCTATCATCAGGTGTGTCGTGGGAAATTGGAACCTCCGGGGGCGGGGGGAGAGAGTCTAGTGTGTTGAAGTATAAAAACCCTAAGAAACCTACCTCGATAAAGGCACCAAATTACAACCACCCCCCTCCCCACCCGTTGTTTACTTGGTCTCTCCCTCTCCATGCATTGGGAAGGCCCGCTTCCCTTTCCCCAAGTAGAGACCTCCTCTTGCCTCCTGGGGGTTCTGTGTGGGAAGTTTGGCCCAGTTCTATCACTGGTGGGGTTCAGAATGCTCTTTGATTGTAGGGGAACTATAAATCCCAGCAACTACAACTCCCAAATGTCAAGGTCTATTTCCCCTGAACTCCATCTGCGTTCATATTTGGGCATATTGAGTATTCATGCCAAGTTTGGTCCTGATCCAACGTTGTTTGAGTCCACAGTGCTCTCTGGATATAGGTGAACTACAACTCCAAAACTCAAGGTCAATGCCCACCAAACTCTTATAGCATTTTCCCTTGGTTATGGGGAGTTCTGTGTGGGAAGTTTGTGTCTTTCTGCCATTCCTGCCAGGATATCTATGTAGAGTTCATCGAGAGAGGCCCAGGTTTCACACTGAGTGTATAAATACATTTAAAAAACATATTAACTATATGTATGACTGTGTTAGAGAGTCATTTTGTGTCATTTTGGTTGGTGGTGTGCCCCCAGGATTTTGCAAATGTAAAAAGTGTGCCACGGCTCAAAAAAGGTTGGGAAACACTGGCTTGTGGATATACAATGTTTTTTGTCTTTCCGTCTTCTGTGTTGATGTAGAGGTTGATGCTTGTGTGGGTGGGGTACTTTGGAAGTGAGTGGAGGTACTTGAAATCCCATCATCCATGGTGTGCCCTCCTCTAAACTGCAGTTGGATGGAGTGTGGGTCATGGGGCACT